>WOGM01000196.1:0-15194 GCA_015342125.1 Leptinotarsa haldemani | reverse complement strand
TGGTGTTCGTACTTCTCGATGGCGACCACAATCCTGCGTTTTGTCGAATGAACCATATTCTCGTAATAGTTGATGAAGTCGAGCAAATATTCTATGTGAAGGATGCTGCCGTTGAGGATACATTTCAGCATATCTTCTAAAAGCTTCTAACCCATTCCTCTGCGACAGACTATACACGTAATGCATATCAGCCATTTCCTCATTTGTGTATGCCATTTTAATAACAAGTGAATTATTAAAGTAACAAATTAAGAACAGAACAACAACCCACAATTAGAATTAATTCAATTCCGAAAATTCACAAACTGACAGCGTCATACCAATTTAATTGTCACTATCGCTAATAGCGACCTACTAGATAGATTAGTTTCGTATTTTCGCATTAATGACGAGGTATCTCTGTAGTTGTTCGTAAAATAATGTTTTGCTGCGAACTGGTTTATTTTGGGCAAAAAACCCAAGAAACATTTTTTGTTTAGAATGAAACAGGCCATTGGAAATACATTTTTAAATGGTAAACAATAAGACAAAAAGTTACATTGGAAATAAATTTTAGGGGTTGCGTTTTCCACCCCTTACAATGGGGTAAACCAAAAAAAAATTCTGACTAAGTGTCTTTTTGGTAGTACAAAACTTCAGGTTAATTTCAATATTGTTACTTTTTTTTAGTGCTTGTAAAAAAAATGTTATACAAATTTTATGTGTAATTAATTAATTTATTATTATTTCAATTTTTTATTATTTTTGGTTGTAGCTTGTATGTTATTTACTTTTAATTTCAAGTTTTTTTGTTTCATAAAATTGTTATTTTCGGGTAATATTTTATATTTTTTCAGGGTTTCCAAATCAATTTATATTATATTGACACAATGGAAGTCCGAACTGACGAAATATAACACGAAACAATGTCAACCACCTTCAAACAAATATATGTAAACCTTTTTTTTATTTACAGATGAGTAAATAATGTTGGGATAACGATCATTTTTCGACTTATATTCCTATGAAAATTTACCATTAAATAACTAGTGAATCTATAACAAACATTTTATTCTGTAAAATTTGTAACTCTCCAAAAGAAACCAGCATGGAAGCCATGAGGAAAAGACAAAAACGTCAGTTTTGTAATCATTGTAAATAGAAAACACCATGAATTTACTATTTAGGATGTACTACTACCATCATCATTATTTTGTATATTATTTAAAGAAAATCATGAAATCTCACACCCAAAATTTTAAAGTAGAAAATAATGAAACTTTTATTTCAAATTCTTATCAGACAAACGAGATGTTGAAAATTAATGAATGTTCTGCAAACTTCAAACTGATACATGATAACATTAGAAGTCTCAATCAAAATTTAGATGAATTTTTAGTCTTTCTTGAACATTTTGTGTTTGATTTTGAATGTACTGTACTTACAGAAACTTGGAAACTATCAGATACTAGCATATTCAATATTCCACAATATAAAATGTTATATAACGACGGTTATCTCAACCAAAATAATGGTACAATTATTTTCATAAAAAGTGATATCTATAAGTCATATGAGTTAATCCAATTTAATGAAATATGAAAATAATAAATAAAATTGAAAATGAACCTTCATGGTGAAACAATTGTAGTTAACGCATTATACAGATTCCCATCAACGTGCATTGATCTCTTAATTGTCAACCTTCCGGAATACCCAGAAAGTCAATCGAGAGAACAAGTGAAATATAGTTTTTTTGCCGGTGATATATATATATATATATATATATCAATATTCTGGAAAAGGATAACAATAAAATAAATGATTATTCAACTATAATAGCTGAGTTTGGGTATAGTTCACTAATTGATGTACCAACACGGGATGTCGCATGTTTGGACCATATTTTCATAAAAACATTTTCTAACAATACTGAAAATCTGATTCCTATCGTCATACCAGCAGATATAACCGATCACTCAACCGTACTTGTTCAACTAATCACAGATCGGAATCGTATCAAACAAAATTGAAATAAAAATGATTTTGTCAAATATTAACAAGGAAGAATTGTTGGATTCAGAATGTCATTCTCGATCGAAATGAGTAAAAATATAGGTATAGGATGTCCCATTTAAAAATCGAAAGTTGGGACATTTCCGGTCAAACCGGAAATATAGCAAAGCAAATAAATGTCAAAAAATGTAAATGGAACTAAAATACACAAACCCCCATCACCAGTAACAAAAAATAATACGAAGTTATAGGGGTGAGCCACCTTAGAGAATCACCCAGTATAGCAGGATCGTCACAACGTTGTCAGCTGTGGGGTTGTTTGTTCTCTCTGGTGATATCTAATTTCCCTAGATACATACTTAGGAGTAGTAAAAAAATATTTTTTAGGATTTTGAAAAATGTATCATGAGCAAAGAAATGACTCCAACTACATCCAACGATCACAAGGAACTGATAATCCCCATAACGTTTGATTTAGACATAATTGTAGGTTATGATAGAAAATCTAATATTAACGAGTTTTTGTAAACGATAGAGGAAACTGTTAACTTAGCGAAATGGACGAAAAGCAGAAAGTTGGCATAGTTTGTTTAAAATTACAAGGACTAGCTAAAGATTTCGTAGAATCAGAACCAATTCTGAAAACCACAGCATGGGTAGAGTTGAAAATGAAATTTAAAGAACAATTTGGAATCTCCCAATTTCCAGGTCAGTCTGTAAGACAATTTTTAGAGTGCGTCAAGGGCGAGCAGAAACCTGTACACAATATTTAGCTCGATTGAAAACAATAGCGCTACGAACGCTTGAACTCGCTGGGAATGACGCTGTAGATACCGTTTTAAGAGATGGAGTGTTATATTTCATAATAAAAATAAAATAACAGCAATCCATTTCACATCTATTTCCCTCAAAGAGAAACATGTATCTTGCGATTTTAAGACACAATCAAGAAATTGTATTTCAGTATGACCAACAATTCCATTTTATAAGATTGAGTGTTATATTTCATAACAAATATAAAATAACAGCAATACATTTCACACCTATTCTTCTGAAAGACAAATGTGTATCTTGAGATTGTTATATATTCTATTTTATAAGATAGAGTGCTATATTTCATAACATCATGTATCTTGCGATTTTTAGACACAATCAAGAAATTGTATTTTACTATGACCAACATATTCCATTTTATAAGATCGAGTGTTATATTTCATAACAAATATAAAATAACAGCAATACATTTCACATCTGTTTCTCTGAAAGAGAATCATGTATGTTGCGATTTTTAGATATAGTCCAGAAATTGTATTTCACTATGACTAACATTCCATTTTAGAAGATCGAGTGTTATATTTCATAACAAATATAAAATAACAGCAATACATTTCACATCTGTTTTTCTGAAAGAGAATCATGTATCTTGCGATTTTTAGACACATTCAAGCAATTATATTTCAGTATGGCCAATATATTTCATTTTATAAGATGGAGTGCCATATTTCATAACAAATATACAATTACAGGAATACATTTCACATCTATTCTTCTGAAAGAAAATCATGTATCTTGCGATTTTCAGACACAACCAAAAGATTGTGTTTTAGCATGACCAACATATTTCATTTTATAAGATCGAAATATAGAATAACAGCAATACATTTCACATCTATTCTTCTGAAACAGAATCATGTATCTTGCGATTTTTAGATACAACCAAAAGATTGTGTTTTAGTATGACCAACATGTTCCATTTTATAAGATTGAGTGTTATAGTTCATAACAAATATAAAAAAGCAGCAATACATATCACATCTGTTTTTCTAAGAGAATCATTTATCTTCCGATTTTAGACACATTCAAAAAATTGTATCTCAGTATGACCAACATATTCCATTTTACAAGATCGAGTGCTACATTTCATAACAAATATTAAATTACAGCAATACATTTCACAGCTGTTCTTCTGAAAGAGAATCATGTATTTTGCGATTTTTAGGCACAATCAAGAAATTGTATTTTAGTATGACCAACATACCATTTTATAAGATCGAGTGTTATATTTCACAACACATATAAAATAATAGCAATACATATTATATCTGTTTTTCTGAAAAAAAATCATGCGATTTTTAGACATAGTCAAGAAACTATATTTCAATATGACCAACATCTTCCATTTTATAAGATAACAAATATAGAAAAACAGCAATACATTTCACATCTATTCTTCCGAAAGAGAATCATTTATTTTGCGATTTTTGGACATAAGTAATTATATTTCAGTATGATGTATATTCCATTTTATAAGATCGAGTGTTTTATTTCATAACAAATATAAAATAACAGCAATATATTTCACATCTATTGTTCTGAAAGAGAATCATGTATCTTGCGATTTTTAGACACATTCAAAAAATGGTATTTCAGTATTACCAACATATTCCATTTCACAAGATCGAGTGTTATATTTCATAACAAATATAAAATAATACAGTTCACATCTGTTTTTCTAAAAGAGAATCATTTATCTTGCGATTTTAAGATACATTCAAGAAATTGTATTTCAGTACATATTCCATTTATAAGACAGTGTTTTATCTCATACCTGTTATTACAATTCAGCAAACTCCACATGTTCTCTTCAAATATAAAGAAATGGTTTCCCTCATGCAATTCTCCACTCCACCATCGACATCGACACAGCAATCTTCTACGGACTACAATCCTCGATCTAATTCAAGTCAATATTCAAATTATGTCTCGTCAAATGTATTGTGTATTTAAAGATGATAATGCCCCACCACATTGCACACTGGCTATGCAAAACGCTCTAGGGGGAAAAAGGAATTGAAATGATGGATTGGCTACCGAACTCACCAGACAGAAATCCGATAGAACATGTTTGGAGTTACATTTCGAAGAGGTTGCATACCAGAAATGATCGATCCACCTGACAGCTTAGAACAGCTTCAAAATGCTATTTTGGAAGAGTTGAACAATGTTCCTTAGCATGTTATCGACAACCTTATTGACAGCGTGGGTAGAAGAGTGAAAGCCTGTTCATTTGAATTTCTGTCATTTTCTTTCATTTCATTTTATTTCTCATAATTATTTCATTTGTCTTCTTAAATAAATTATTGAAAAATACAATATCATTTGTTTGTTACATTTATCGATTTTTATTAATCACATATAGATAATTTGAAAAAGAAACTGAAATTTCAGAAACACGTACTAATGCACTCATTCATTACGCCTGTTAGTGTTTGTTACTAATATAATTTTTTCAACAATATTGAATTACATATATCCAAAGCCATTTTGAAAATAATATAAGTGACACTTCTGGCTTCAAAAACTTATGGAAACAAATGAAGGGTACAGGGGAAAAACCGGCTAAGTCAGTCATTTGCGAATTTTGAGATAGAGCGCGCAGATTGTAGCCCATCAAAAGATCTTTCGTTTCAGTAAATCAAACAGGGGAAAAAGCGGTTTAGTCTGCTGTAACAAACGACCAAAAATAACCCATGCAGGGGAAAAACAGGCTAAGTCCATGCGGTACAGGAAAAGAATCGGCTAAGTCACGTCTACGTATCGCGATACGACACTCAGGATCGGCAGTCGAGTTCCAACCTGTTCGAACAACAAAGGGTTCAATAATATTCTGAATTTCTTTAGTTTGAGTGCCTTGAATTCATTTAAGAATGGAAAATACTGATAACAGTGATATTGAATTTAGTACCAATATACCGAAAACTTCAAAAAAGAGACCGAAACATGGAAGGTTGACAGAGGTTAGTAAGAAGTTACGTTTACAAACGCATGAAATCGGGAAAGAATGTAACTGCAAGAGATTTAAGTGCGCGGAAATAATTCCAGTCGTAGCCAAACAAAATATAATAAAGCATTTCAATAGCCTTCAGTCTGTTAGCGTCCAAAATTCTCATCTATGCGGATTGATGAGTATTTTACCAGTTGCACAAAGACGGCCTCGTAAACCTGAAGAGGAAGCATCTCTGAGAGATTGTGCAGTTGCGTACAAAGTGAGATACACCATTGACAATGCTATCACAGAGCAAACTATTTGCAGACAAGAATTCATTGCTTTGCATGGAATTACGAAAGGTAAGGTTGAATATCTTGTAAAAGCTTTGAAGTATACTAGTGTGCCTCCCAAAGATCGTAGAGGGTGCCATACTAATAGACCTAACAAATTATCGCAGAAAACAACTGAGCTCGTTAACCAGCACATTGCATCATTCAAAGGACGAGCTAGTCACTACAGTTTGGCCGATTCGAGGAAAACTTACTTACCTGAGGACTTGAACCTCAAAAAAATGTTTGGAATGTTCAAGCAGCTTCACCCAGATTGTTCAACAATATCTTACGAAAGTTACCGTACTATATTCAATGGCAACTTTAATATCTCATTCGGTTACCCACGAACTGACACGTGTAGTACTTGTGACCAGTACTTATCAAAAATTAAAAGCCTGGAACATGAACTGTCTAGTACAAATGTTGCAGACGAACAGAAACGCTTAAAAACAACTACTGAGATTCGTAATTCAAATACAGAAAATATGGTTCACAAGGCGAGAGCGCAAGAATTTTACAACCGTAAGAAGAGGTCTAAATTCGCCAGCCGTAAAGACAAAAGTCAGGCGTCCATATGCATGGACTTTGGAAAAATTTTCCATTGCCTAATATTTCAACAAATGATGTTTATTATAAACGCCAACTTTCGATATATCTTTTTAATATACACACACTCTCTACATCCGAAAGTGTGTTTTACGTATACCCAAAAAGTATTGGAAAAAAGGGCAGTGATGATATCTGTTCTTTACTCTTCAACTTCCTCTATAACCAACTGGATCCACAGGTTAGGAAACTAGAAATATTTTGCGATTCGTGCGGAGGGCAAAACAAGAACTACACCGTTTTCCGATTTTTACATCATGTCGTTCAGTATCAGAAACGTCTTGATTACGTAAAAGTTACCTTTCCGATCAGGGGACATTCGTACATGGAAAATGACAAAAACATGGGCCTTATAAACACTAAGGCCAGAGTAGAGACACTTGAAGAAATGTGTGAACTACTGCAGTCATCTAGATGCAAGCCGTCACCATTCGTTGTCGTAAAAATTAATGAACAAAATCAAACAATTTTCCGCCAGTGGTCCCAGCAATTAACTGCTCTTTATCAAAAGAAAAAATGCCCTTTCCCCACTCGGCCAATAAGGGAACTGGAGATTACAAAGGAACATCCACGACTTATGAGGTATCGATGCTCATTCAATGGAATGTGGGAAACAGCTATATTAACGGAGAAGAAGCAGAAGCGCGTGCAGCGACGTCTGAATGGGAACGAATTCATATTGCCTGAACCAAGTTACGAAGGTAACAAGATAGTTGCAAAAATTATTCTGTTTTTCATTATATTCAACTTTTAGGGATGCTGCCAATATCTGCCGAAAAATATGCTGACCTCCAGTGCCTAAAAAAGTTTTGTGGGCCCATAGCGCAAGACTATTTTGAAAATATTCCACACCGTCAAGCTAAAAAATAAATTCAATTACATTGTTCACATTAAACATTTCTTTAAATATACTTTGTAACAAAATGTGTGATAATATTATTTATGAATTAACTTACCTGATAATCAGCATATATAGACGAAATTGGCCCGATCTGCGAGTAATATTGTGGGGAAAACAAGCTAAGTCAGGGTTTCATTATCATATTTTCCAAAAATTAGTGCGTTGGGGATATTTTTTTTATTACGCATGAGCGTACACACGTAAAACCTTTTGACAAGTCAACATACCTTAATAGTTCATCAATCTACCAGCACATGTCCTCACAAAAGTGAATATAACCTTAAAAATGCCTCTAGATCGAATGTAACAAAAAGTGACTTAGCCGATTTTTCCCCTGTACCCTTCAAATGTAATGGGTGAATTTTGCATTTAAAAATTTTGGAAAAATAACAGTAGCTGTACAAACAGGTGAAACAATGACAAATTATCCTTTATCGATAAATTTCTTCCTAGTACAGAATCGAATTGCACACATAAGAATCCCTCTATCGACTCCCATAATAGAAGATATTTGGTATGTATTAGCTGTGACAATATTGGTCCCAGAGAAGCATTATAAAGGTCGGGACATACATAACCGCACCGAGCCCGCACCAACACACGGCCGAGTGTTGGACGTGCTACAACGAGAAAGAAAACCAAGGCATTTTAATGAGAAGGGACACATACCACCGCACCGCCCCAGCACCGTCCCCGTGCTTGGGTACCGAGCCGGGCCCGCGCCGTCACAGACTAGTTCAGTTTACTTTTTGACGGTGACTGTGCGGCCTCGTGCAACATGGAGGGCGAAATACTTATTGAAGAAGTGCGGAAATTTCCTGTTCTGTACGATCTGATTGATGCAAAGTATCGGAATGCCGAATACAAGGACCGGGTGTAGAAATTAATTTCCAACACACTAAAAGTACAAGGTTTGTTACATGTTTATTTTGTTATCATAGTAAATAGTTGAAGTAAGTGCCAATAGAATTAACACATGATTCAAAAAAAATTAATTTCAATTGTTAATGTTCAAATATTAACTTTATTATATTCTCAGTGCAGCACGTTCTTGCCACTCTACACTTCCAAAAGGAGAGTTGAAGAAATCCTTGAGTTTATCACGCACATCAAACGCTTCTCCCGTTGACCCTCCTCGTAGACGGGGTAGAGGTCTTGAAGACTGCAGGCCGTGCTTGCAATTCTGTTACTTTCAATACTGTCATTGTGTTCAATGAATGCTGCCACGTTACTTCCTTCATTTTGTCTAATGAAATTGTAGAGGGTGCAAGCAGCTAGTATTAAAGTTGTTATATTTTTATGCTTTCCTTGTAACCGTCGAGAGAATATGCGAAACTTCTGTACCAAAATTCCGAAAGCATTTTCAGAAATCCGTCTCGGCTTAGACGATAGTTAAATATCCTCTTGACATCTGTCAAACCTCTTCCTGGATAAGGTCTCATCATGTAACTTTTCAGAGGAAAGCCCTCATCAGCTACAATAACCATTGGCAGTTCAACATTGGTTCCAGGTAGTGGTCTACTCCCTGGAACATTGAGCTGGCCATGCTCCAGAGCTCTTCCGAAATTCGAGTTCAAAACAATACCTCCATCCGAGTTTTTTCCGTACGCTCCCACGTCTACTACAATGAAGTTGTAGCATGAGTCAACTAGGGCAAGAAGTACAATGGAGTATGCGTGTTTGTAATTCCAGTACAGGCTTCCCGATGACTTAGGAGCTTGAATTGTAACATGCTTCCCATCTAAGGCGCCAATGCAATTTGGAAACTGCCACTTTTCATAAAACTCATAGGGCACATTGTTCCATTTTGCTTCGTCCGGTACACGGCATGACCTCGTTTAGAATAACGTACACAAACTATAAACTATTGATATATTGTTTATTTCTAGGAGGGCCGGAAGAGTGCAAGAAAAGGTGGTCTTCGATTCGAGACCAGTTTCGTCGAACTCTACAGAAGAGGAAGACAAAATCAGGACAAGCTGCAGCCAAAACACAAAAGTACAAATACGAAGAAGTATTGGAATTTTTGCTTCCTCATATTGTGGATAGAGAAACTCTCTCAAATGTGCCTTCATTGGAAGACAAAAAAGATAATTTAAGAATTTGCTCCAAGGACGAAAGAGCCTGAACTTGATCACGAAAGTGAGCCTGAGAGTCAAAACGAGGTTTTGCCGAATCCTGATACCAGTTCTCAGACTATAGTTCAGCCTACTTCTCCTGTTCCTTCAGCTGGGTCCACACAAGCCACTCCTGGAAGTAAGCACTACTTTGCTAGGCCAGTGACTGTAAAACGAAGAGGGTCCAATCTTGACAAACCTGCTCACGAGTCTCTTTCGAGCCAACTTATGGCGTACCTATTGGCCGAAAAACAAGCAGAGAAAAACAGACCCAACCCAACCAATCCTCCAATTGACCAATCCTCCTGTTGATATTTTTCTTGCCGGCTTGGCTACTACCCTAAAATCTTTGGACCCTGTGTTGTTGAACCAGGCAAAAACTGCCATCTTTGCCACTGTGCAAGAGTTTGAGTTGAAGCAGATATCGAAAAACGAATGTCAACAACAAATAATAACAAACCCGCTTCGTTTGGATATGGGGAATCACACTTCATTCTCAACACTAAGGGTCGATGCAGACGGGCGAATTTCATCGGCAAGTTCGCAGCGATCTCGCCGCGATTTTTTCTCGCGCGCGGTAGCGGACCAAAGAAACAAATGGTGCGATTCACACGTAGACCAGTTCGCAGCGAGTTCGCTGCGTGCACGCTGACCAGCCGCCGACACTCGCCAGGGACTGCTACTCCGCGGCGATCTCGCGGCGAGGGTCGCTCGCCCGGCGAGCTAGCAGTACCTGTGAAGACATTGGATATTTCACACATGTCGCCAGTCGCTTGCGCTCCTGTCTGAAATCAGTAGTGTTAACAAATATTTATATAGTTGGTCGATAGTTGTTCATAAATACTTTATAGTCAATAGTGTAATAGTTCCTATAGTAGAAGTATGATGGATTCTAGCGGTTTTGATGCAGATATTTTTATTGAGGCTATAAAGAGCCGGCCTATAATATGGAATACAACGCTGCCCGAGTACCACGACAAAGTAAAAAAGAGAGATGCGTGGACAGAAGCATGTTCACTAATGTGCAATGGGTTTGAAGAGAAATCAGAGAAGGAACAAAATGATATAGGTAAGTTTGATAGTAAACTCATTATATTTAACAGATAAAAATACTTGGAAAATGCACTATTCTGTAATAGGCAAGTGCCAAACAAAGAGTGGGAACAAGAATATGAATTTACGAACAATTGTTCGCATTCTTTTCTTTTTGTTGAGTCCTCACGGTATAGGAAGAAACATTGTTCAAAAAGAGGAATACCAAATATCTGCTTTTGTATTTTATAGTAAATAGGGCAATTTTCACTTTAAATGCAATTGTCTTGCCATGGAACAGCACCAGCGTTGCTTACGAAATATTCTGCCAATACGTTTCTTCTATGAGTGAGTGATCGTCCACCTTGTCTAATGGTGTTTCTGGTATTAAAGTCACACAAGCCGTTGATAACGAGCGTGTCCTCATAATTTTAGAACAAATATTGAATTTAACTCTGTCAAACTGAACATATATTTGACGAATTCCACTCGGTGCAGTTATGGACGACTCCCTACAAATCTGGTATTAGTAAGTAATAGTTAGTAATCTAGGTCTATATCGATTAGCTATCATTGTAGTGTATTTGCCAACAGTTTACCCATGTAATTAGTCTATAATGACTGTATGGGTAATAAATACAAATAAATAAATAAATAAATAATTGTATCCATCTCTTGCCCTCACATAATTGTGCAGAACGCAACAACATTTTATTATACTCATCACCAAGTCAAGTTTTACATCCATAGCTCTGTGAAATATCCTCCACTTATTTGTGAGTATGCCGAAGGAACATTCCACGTACCTACGAGCTCTACATAAGCGGTAGTTAAATATTCGTTTGTTCGTCCCGTGTAAGGTCTCATTACAAAATCAGACAGGGAAAACGCCCCATCGCCAACAAATGTATAGGGCATCATAGTTGCAGTTGTTCCTGGAAGAAGTTGTGGCCTTGGTAGATTTGCTTGGCCCTTTTCTAACATCTTATACAACTTCGAGTTCTCAAAAATTGTACTATCGGATTTTCTTCCACATGAGCCCACTTCAATATAGTTAAACATATAGTTGGCATCGTCAACTACGAAGAGAACAACAGAATGAAATTTTTTGTAGTTGAAGTACTGCGAGCCGCTGAAATCGGGTTGGATGATCCTTACATGCTTTCCATCTAAGGCACCCAAACAATTGGGGAAGTTTGCACATTCAAAAAACATTTCAGCCTTTTCCAGCCACCCTTCGGCAGTGAATTGTGGCATACATTCCTGACGGAGATTACTCCAAATAGCAGAGCAGACTCTTCTAATAATTTTCGCTACTGTTGAATGTCCGAGTCTGTACTGATAATGTAACTCAATCATACTGCAGCCACTTCCCAAGTACCTAAAAAAAGTTGTTCTAATTATAAAATATATTCTAACAAGAGTGTTTCTTTTACAGGTACTAAATATATGAAAAAATGGAAGGGGATGCGAGATACGTTTATGAAAAACGTGAAAAAAAAAACCGTTTCTGGACAAGGGGCAAGCAACATATTATACATCTACTCAAGGCAGATGTAATTTTTGTTGCAATGCGATACTCCATCTGCAACAACAACAAGTGTTGATGAAGATGGGACACAAATCAATGAAGATCCGGATACACCCGTGGAAGAAAATCTTGCAGCATTAGCACAGCCACTTGCAGGGCCATCGAGTCGTCAGAGTCCACCACCTTCAACTGACGTATCAGCTGCAAAAAACATTCCACCTAAACGAACGCACACCGCAAGTGAATTTTCCAGAATTCCGCCAGCAAAACGGCGTGCAATGGTAGAAGAAAATTTGCTAAAGTTCATGAATTCTACCCCTTCAGAGGCACCAGTGCAACCGACAGATGACGATAGAAGTTTTTTCGAGTCGTTACTCTACCGGTTGACACAAAACTTGAGTTTAGGTGCAGTGTCATGAATAAATTGAGAGAGTTGCGAGCATCTGTGTATGGTGGTCAAAATGTACCCATTTTGATGCCTATCCAGCAACAAAACACAAATCGGCAAAAGCAACAGCAATTTCCAGAGATGCCATCGCAATATTCCTACACCGACCTGTCCCCAGCAAATCAGGAAAGTAATATGGGGCAATCATTCGATACATGGATGTCGCCACCATCAAATTCGCAACATTTTTCATATTCCTCTCCCACCACAATATGAAGGAATGAAATATTAGAAATTGGCCGTGTTTATGATTTAAGATTTACTTTTTGAATGAAGCGATGAAATAAATTGTTGATAAATTAACGGATTACTCACCTTAATGTTTGTTGAATAATAGTTCTTTTTGAATCAGATTCTATGTCACCTGTCACTCCCACCTGATGTGTGTGTGCTTGACAGATGAAGATTAGTTTTGAAAACAGTATGGCCGAAACTGAATTCAAGATATTATTTTGATTGTCAAGTATATACGTTTATGTTGTTGAACCTTTGTATAGTAACACGTTTTTGCCAAATAAAATCAGTGTAAATGATTCACGCCGTTTATTTAACAGTATCCTTAGTGAACATGAATTTCCACAAAATAAACAAGTCGTCAATCAAAGAAGGTTGGTTGGTAACATGAGTATTTTATGTGTAGCTTAATTCAGGTTAGTGATTTATGTTTTTTTGCTGCTGGGTGTTTGTTTGGTTTTGGTGGGTACAATGGTTTTATCCTATGTCGATCGGGTCAGTGGGTCTTCTCTTATTGCTTGTGAATTGCAGTTCATGTATGTGGGTGGAGTTGTTGTGAGTGGTCAGGGCACAGTTGCATGTGGTTCGTTCGTCAGTTCAGGTTCGTGGAGAATAGGTAGACCTATTTCTCTCTGGTCTTCTCTGGCAGTGGGCTGTCCTTTACCTGGTCGCCAGCGGGAACTAGTCGAGGATGCCTTGGAACCGCTCTGGGATATCTTCCGGGGCTCCTAGGAGCTTGACTGGAACAAATATCAACCACTAATTAATTTTTTCTGTCATAGAAACCAAGCAAAGCCTATACATTTGAAAATGGTAAATGAAGTGAGATGGTACTTAATTCTACCAACAAGAATCGTATTTTGGCGAAAACCTAATATTTTGGTCACTTCCAGGATTGAGAAATATACAAATGTTCCTTTTCTCTCACTTTCTATCTGAAAGTAACTATTATGCATGATTTACACATTTTTGTAAAGAGTTTATCTTGAAATTGAGTACTTTCTTCCTTCCTTTGGAAGTTGTCCACTTTTTTTTGCATAAAAATGGCAAAGTAGAAAGCCAAAACCTTTTGCAAAAATTCATTCCTTTGCAGAATATACCCCTTTTCATTTAAATTTTGTCATATATTTGTAAATTGTAGATGCAAGAATGAGAGATTATGTATATGTATAGTAGGGAGGGTAAGTGTATAATAATAATAATGTTTCACAAGATTGAATACATATACATATAAACAAGAAAAAATGCAGAAATAAACATGGCAAGCTACTGAAGTTCATAAAGCTTGTGTTTGACAAAAAAAAATAAAAATGAAATAATAAATTAAGTTGAGACGTTTTGCGTGTGATGTCAATTGAAATGGAAAAATAAATAAAGATATCATGAACATGAATCAGTGAACAAACATTACAAACTAAACTATCGGTCATAGCAATCATCATTCATACACCATATAGAGCAATTGAAAGTCATATGTCTTATATTTCATTCATTGTTCTGTTCTTAATATGGTCCTTGTTGACTGCACTTTTGTAGAGTTGCTGTCTATTCTATAAGGTAAGTCCTTGTTTAGAAAGATTGCAACAGTACAGAATATGGTGAACAATAATGACAGATGTGGATTAGAAAATATGAATAAAAGTTCAAATATAAGTATGAAGCTGGTGTATATCATGAATTGTAAAATTATTTCCATTTATACTTTAAATATTTACATTATTTTTTGTGAGATCATGTGATTTTTCTTTCTGTATCACTACTTCATTTTTTTCGTTCCAATATTTCATTTATCTTACCTATTGTTATATTCGTTAGCCATAATTTCAGTTCTTTTTTAAATCTGTTATCACTTGTAATAGACTTAATTTCAAATGGAACTTCTGCATAGGCAATAGGGCACCAGTCGGGCCATAATGCTTTTTTCAGTTCGTTCCAAGGGCCAAATTCTGCCCTTAACTATATTTCTAGACTAGGATAGTCGCAAAGTGCGTAACCTAAGCAAACTTAAGCTTTTTTTGCATTTCAATTATTATTGTGTATTTGTGTATTGTGACACTTAACGATATCTAGTGGCGAGTAATGATACTATGTACTATCTTTTTCAGCTACCCGCTAGGTGGCATTAGGAGTGATTGAATATTTTACCGCGTTGATTCGAAAAAGTTCTGGTTCTAGCTAGTGTATTCCGATCACCCCAAGATTGCAGTAATATTTGCTAGCGGCGTAACT
>WOGM01000195.1:0-15201 GCA_015342125.1 Leptinotarsa haldemani | reverse complement strand
TGTAGTATTAAACCAATGGATTAATGTAATGTTTGACTTAGAGTTAGATTTAAGTTGTCCTTATAAATGTATTATTCAACCCAGGTATTAGTGTAATGTAATGATAATGTGATGTTTGTATATTAGGATTTCCTTCCTATTCAAATAAATTCATTCATTTATTCACTTTATCACACAAGAAGAACTGTGACAGTTGCAAAGAAGAAAGACATGATGGACTTGCTGTCCTACAAACTAAAAACTTGCCCACTGAGACAGTCACCAGAGGTTCTGCTCAACAAAACCTGAAAGATAGATCTTCTGACGATGATATGATTTATGATTAGACCAACTTAAACAAAATCGTTCAGATTTATAATGGTCTAATTCCACATTTTTTTTTTAGCCTCCTAGTTTTAAGGTGTATTTTTGCAAAAATTCTCGATGTGTTATAAAACCTACTTATGTTTTACTGTATTGGTTAAGAATAAACATTCACGTTATGTTCAAAATTTTTGTTGAATGTTTTATTCGAATTTTTATAATTAGCCTAATTATTAGAAATTAACTTGTTTGGAGTTAGACCATTATTATTCTATGTGCCTTATATATTTCACTCTGTGGTGACCTACCCTCAGCGAACATGAAAATAGCAAACATAGATGTGTAAAGTTGGTTATCTAACCTCATCCATAGAAACCTTATAAAAATTTGCTAATCTCGAGTCACAAACCAACTTTAACGATAAATCACATTTATACAAGTTGTCATTACAAGGAAAATTATAAGTTCTTGATTCCCCATCAGAATAATTCATAACTCTCCTGATTTCAACTTGGTCTCACTAAAACTGCATACGTTATAGCCCTATTTGTTTTTTTAAGAGTTGCAGCTTGTATTTCTGCTTACTGTGGAAAGTGTGATTTGTTTTAATGCGTACCAGTCTTCATCTTAAAATGATTAAAAGTAGGTAAATCAAATTACTTCAAAGAAAATAGCCTACTCATTTGGTGTTCGATGTTTATCTTCAATGACATTTCGACTGTTAACTGTCTCATTTTTTGTCAGTGGAGCCAATTTAGCTTTATAGGGTGTCTGACCAGATACAACCAAACATACAATTACTTTAATCTGTTCAGATTGGTCCGTTATGCACGGAACTTGCCATAGATATATAAACAAGACAGATAAGACTATTTACATAAATATAGGTGCCATGAATACTTCACAGTCTAACCGCCAAGAAGCTAGTTGTTCTACCAATCGAAAGACCGTTGCCAAATCTTTCAATAAAATGTATACTACTTTTAAGGTTGTTGTAGGAAATTATTTGATATGATTCTCTTTAAGTATTGATAATTCGTTATGCATACGAAAGTAATTATTTTATATCAGACAAACACTCATACATGTTTTATGAAAAAAATATTGATCAACCAACCATAAAAAACATAAACATAATCATGAATCTATAACTTAATAAAATATATGGCAACATTGAGCAGAATAATAGCCGATTCCCATCCATTCATTTCGAGTGTCTTGAAGATCGTAGTAAAATTCAATAATAGTTAATTGTGTGTTTTTTGTGCGTTTGAGACATTAATTGTGATTGACTTCGTTAAATATGGTTCGACAGTGTCAAGTTTGTAGGAAAATAGACCATCTTAATCCAAATTTGTCCTTTCATCGGTAAGTTTAATTTTTAGGTTATGTTTACTACCATAAACGTACCAAAAGGATTTGAAAATTAGATTAATTATTATCAATAATACAATAAAACCATAATGTTACTCAAAAAAATGCAACATGGTGTATTTTACTTTCCTACATAATTACAATAATAAAATAATATACAAATACATAATAACTACTTATAGTAAGTAATTATTTTATTGCTATTGTCTGATATTTCATTAGAAACCAATATTTTAGATTTCCTGCTAACTTGGATCGCTTAAAATATTGGTATTTGTTGCTGGATTTTTCTGAAGATAAAATACTTCCTAAAACAGCACAAATTTGTTCTGATCATTTTGATGATGACTGCTTTGATTATAAGCCAACTGGAGTGAAATATTTAAGAACTGATGCAAATCCAAAACCAGTACATCCAGAATTATTTGAAGCCAATAATTCAAGGTAAATTCTATTATTAGTATTATTAAATATTGTGAGTAGGTATTTCACGATTTTTTGAGTTTTTAATTTTAGAAAACGTGTAGTTACTTTATTGTACAATTTAACAAGAACAATGTTTTTTTTTGCAGTTCTCGAGTAGACTTCAGTTCAACATCTATGAGTTCAACTGATACAGGAAAGAGCTTCGAAAGGTAATATCAATATAAATAACTTCATTGACTTCAAGTAGACGGCATAAAAAAAAATCAAACAATAAATTAAAATATGAAAAATGAGTAACTTGAAGCCAGTTACCAAATATAGAGTACTTATAACTTACTTATAACTTATTGTACTTATAACTTTTTGTAAAAAAAGTAACCAGTGCTATTTCTTGGATCTAGGAAATCAACAACTAGTGGGTCAGACTCTAACAGTCAGTTATCAACTGCTAGTATATTACAAGATCTCAGCCCTCTTAGTACAAGGTGAGCAAAGTTTACCTATGTATTTGCATACAATGAGATTGAAGTAACTTTAAATGTGATAAATCAAATTACGAAGTCATGGATTATTATTTTTTAAATAGATATACTGTTAACAGGTACTAAGAAAATGTTTTTTTGTTCTTTCATATTATAATATTTCGATTACAATACACTAAGTTACTACCTCGAATTTTCTATTTTAGGACAACAGAATTATGTCGAGTTGAATCAAGTACAACTCTGACTGCTTCTGAAACTGAACAAAATATAATATCACTTGTGCATCAAGATCAACGTGTTTCAGATGTAGCAGGGCCATCATCAGGGTTTAGAGGAAAACTTTCCCTATTATCAACACCAAAAAAACGGTAAACAACCATCTATTAATCTTATTTCCGTACAAGGAAAATGCAAATGTTATAATAAAAAAAATATAAATTTCAATAAACGATAATTTAATATTAAATATTTATGAGTTAACTAATTTTGCCTTTTAGACAGCGATGCTACATTGGAGATTTAGAAAGTGAAGATTGTTCTTCACCTAAACGTGCGAAGCAAAATTTCAGAGTAATGAAACGTGCTATATATAACCAAAAGTTGAAAATAAAACGTCTCCATGAAACAGTGAGAAAACTTCGTTTAAAGGTTACTTCAATGCAGAGCTTGATTGGAGTACTCAAGGAGAAGAATCTTATATCAGAAGTCTCTGAAAATTCTATTAAGGTACCTAAATAATTATTTTATTCAGTCAACAGTAAAACAATTAGAAATTTTTTGTTGTAGGCTTCAATTCCTGGTGTCACAAAAGACATTTTTGAAAGACTCCTAAAAGGACCTTCTTGCCAAAAATATAATGCAAGTTTAAGAACGTTTGCATTGACACTTTCTTTTTACTCACCAAGAGCTTACAATTTTGTAAGGAACACTTTTAATCGTTCTTTACCTCATTTAGGAACAATTTCCAAATGGTATAGATCTGTGGATGGATCACCAGGGTTTACCGAAGAAGCCCTTACAGCATTAAAATTGAAATCCAACCAATTGAAAGCTGAAGGAAAAAATACTTCCATTTTATGTAACTTGGTAATGGATGAAATGTCGATAAGAAAGCAAATTGAATGGACTGGAAAATCTTTCACAGGTTATGTAGACATCGGCACAGGTTTGGATACAGACACTCTTCCAGAGGCTAGAGAAGTGTTGGTTTTTATGTTAGTTTGCGTGAATAGTTCATGGAAAATTCCTGTGGGATATTTTTTATTAAATGGTTTGGCAAGTAAAGAGAAGGCAAATTTAATAAATAAATGTTTGGAATTTTTGCATGAATCTGATATAACAATTACATCTTTAACATTTGATGGTGCTCCTGTCAATTTTAGTATGGCGGAAGAACTTGGATGTGATTTTACAGATCCAACTAAAAAAACAGATTTTCCACACCCAATTTCAAAGGAGCCCATTTATATTTTTCTAGATCCCTGTCATATGGAAAAACTAATTAGAAATTGTTTAGGAGCACTAAAAGTTTTAAATGATGGGAATGGGGGAGTCATCGATTGGGATTTTTTGGAAAAACTTTTTGAACATCAAAGTAATGAAGGCCTTCATGCAGCAACAAAATTAAAATTGAGACATTTACAATGGGTTAGGGAAAAAATGAAGGTTTGCCTTGCAACTCAAACCTTGAGTAAAAGTGTGTCAGATGCATTGTTATATCTTGCTCATGATTTGAAATTGCCTCGATTTGAAGGCGTGGATGCTACAGCAAATTTCAAGTGTCTATAAAAAAACCATTATTTCCTGCTACACAAAAAATATTTTTTGATTATATGAACAAAATTTCGGATTATATTTTATATTTAAATATTGTTGGTGATCTCATACTAGATTCACAGAGACGAACAGGTTTTTTAGGCTTTTTAATAAGTATAAATAGTTTAAAATCATTTTATAATAAATATGTACCTAACAAATTATTATATATTTTAAGTAAAGGCGGTTTCAATAACAATCCCACTGCCAGGCAATTTGAAGTTGCCTAAAAGGCTTCTTATTCATTCAGAAATAAGTGGACCTAAAACGGGAAACACAATTGATCTGGAAAACATACCAATATTAACTCGAGGAAGTGGCACTAGAATAACCTATAATGAAAATTATGATGATATGCAAAAAGACCTAACAGATTATGTAGAGGATATTGTTACCTATATTTCAGGATTTGTTGTCAAAAGTTTTAAAAAATGGATTACTTGTTCTACATGTTTTGCTCTATTAGAATCTAATATTACCTATTCCTCATTACAAAAAAGAAAGAAATTTTGAAACTTAATCAATGCTTCAACACTAATTAACTTTGTAAAACTGGAGAAAAATATTTTAGATTTTGTCAAAAAAGTTTAAATATGAGCAAATTCAATAAGAATATTATTAATAATCTCATTATGACTATTATTAAAAACCTAGACAAAAGTATCTACAATTATTTTGGCGATCACTTCTATGAAACTGGACCTATCAGAATCTAATATTACCTATTCCTCATTACAAAAAAGAAAGAAATTTGGAAACTTAATCAATGCTTCAACACTAATTAACTTTGTAAAACTGGAGAAAAATATTTTAGATTTTGTCAAAAAAGTTTAAATATGAGCAAATTCAATAAGAATATTATTAATAATCTCATTATGACTATTATTAAAAACCTAGACAAAAGTATCTACAATTATTTTGGCGATCACTTCTATGAAACTGGACCTATCAGAATCTAATATTACCTATTCCTCATTACAAAAAAGAAAGAAATTTGGAAACTTAATCAATGCTTCAACACTAATTAACTTTGTAAAACTGGAGAAAAATATTTTAGATTTTGTCAAAAAAGTTTAAATATGAGCAAATTCAATAAGAATATTATGAATAATCTCATTATGACTATTATTAAAAACCTAGACAAAAGTATCTACAATTATTTTGGCGATCACTTCTATGAAACTGGACCTGTCGATTCACATTACATACAGTTTATAAAGCTTTGTCTTAAAAATTATATAAATATTAGGATTTATTATGAAACTAAAAAAAGTAGATATTTCCAAAAGTAATAGAGTTAGGAGTGTGAATACGAAAATGATTTTATTTAAAAATCAATAATATTTATATTTTTACATTTACCATTAACATTTAGTTGTACTTTCCTTTTTTTCAATTATTCTCTTTTTATGTTATCACTGGTTTTCAGCTGAACTTATGTTTATGTATTTTTTTTCAATTTTTAAATTAGAATAAATATTATGAGAATGCAATTTATTTTGGTTTTAGTTTTCTTTAAGAAAGTATCTTTTCATCAAAAATTTTGCAATATTTTTCGATTTTTTAATAATTATCATTAAAATTCACTAGTAAGGAGTATATTACTAATGTAAGCATCTTGGGTCATAAGTGAATGTTCTGATTCTAGCTTTATTCTTAAACTATGCCATTTAGGTACCAGTAAATGTCATTTGAGACCCTTGATGCACAGAAAACCCCTATTTGTTACAAATTTTATTACCTCCGCGATCCTCTAATGGTACGCTTATGATTCTACCGGCCAAGCAAATATCGTCTTTATTGTCTCTCCGCGCGTCCCGGAATGACGGCAGGTAAACAAATACTATTTATGAATGAATCGCCAGCCCACTGGATGGAGCCTACAAGGAGTTAAATCCCTTCCATGATCATGCAAAATGAGCATATTTCTCCAAGGCAGCAGTCAATTGTTTTAAAAAATTGTTTTTTTCCATCAACCGGGTACATCCTCACGCAATCCTGGAAAGTATTCGAGAGACTTGTGCGAGCTATAGAGAAGACAATATCCTTATCTTATAACATATTATTTCATGCCGCGGCGTATGCCAGCACTCCACCACAAGGTCCATTCAGCCGATGATCTTGGTCTCGTGTTCGATTGTTTTTTTCGTCGACCCGCTACACCCGTTGATGGCAACCCTCATAAGTTTCCGAGAAACTTGTGCGGGTTACTTTGTCAACCTGCATTGAAATTATATAATTTCTACTGATTTGTTTCAAGCGATTTAAAACAAAACGATTAAAATGAAAGTCACATCAAGGCAATTTGATCAACTAGTTGACGGTGAGCCACGGGCACGGGGTTTATAGAAGACTCATCGGCTAGGCATAAATAGTATTTGATGATCATTATACACTATAATTTTCAAACGACCATATTTTTGTTTCATCATTCGAATACTATCAATAACTTTCATGCTGTTATTGAAAATACAAAAATTGACAAGTCGAACACTTCTCTAATCGATTCCATTTAGAAAAACACAGTTTTATGAATTGAACCCCTAACCTAACGTATGGCAGTCCTTAATTAACACCTCCAGCCAAACTCCGTCAACACAGAAGTTGAAATTAACTCCTACAATATCAGATCAGGTGGTATCAAATTTTAAATATCATTGTTACCATCACTAAACGAAACATAAATAGGTTTATTTCATAGTTCCAGAAAAAGTTCAGTATACAGTTCAAAATTTTAACATAATACTCTCTCAAATATAGCATCCCATTGTGGAAGGTAGTCAGGGATTTGGGAGAAAGTCCCATGACATACAATAACTGAGATGAAGGATAGATGTCGCCATCTGAAATTTCTATAATTTTGACAAATTTTAATTTTTGTTCGTTTATTTATGCATCATTATTATGATTAATACTAATGCCCGTATTCTCCGTAGGGTAGTAAGCCTGGCTTAGAAGCTAAGCTCGCTTAATTCGTTAATTTTATATGCACCGTAACAGTAATCAGCTTTAAGCCTGCTTATAGTTAAGCCCTCCATTTTGGTGGCTTAAAATATTTAAGCCAAGCTTTATTGAATCTAACCTAGCTTTCTGACGGGCGAGGACTGACCTGACAGGTATTATTTATTTTATTTTCCATCCTTGTGTTGTTTATTGTGTATCTGTCTGTCTAACAAAATGGAAGTAGAGGATGAATTATATGTAGAGGATGATTTAGATTTATTGGATATCATAGAATTCGGTTTTCCACGGCGTATTCATGCCAGGCCAAATTATTTTGAAGAAATGGATGATTTGAATTTTTTTCGAAGATTTAGGTTAACCAAAGCTACAGTTTTATCCGTATTAGAATTAATAGAGGAGCAGCTTGAATTTGAAAATGACCTGTAAGTATTTTTAAAATGCCTTATGGACTAACTACAGTTAGTATTATTTTTTTTTCAGAAACAACAGTGTATCGCCTATTAATCAACTTTTAACAACCCTTTTGTTTTATGCCAGCAGTGCCCACCAGATTAATATTGGTGATATTATGTGTATGAACCAAAGCACGGTTTCTCGAATCATAACAAGGGTGTCCGAAGTTATTGCTTCTCTACGCAATCAATTCATAAAAATGCCAAGTACTCCAGAAGAAATATTATCCTGTCAAAATGAGTTTTACCAAAAAGTAAGGTTTCCACGTGTCATAGGGTGTGTAGATGGGACGCATGTTAAAATCCGTTCACCAGGTCAGTATAAACTATAACATTTTGAAATAATAATTTTTGAAAATAATGTGTATTGTAACTATAACACAAAAGCAACAAACATAAAATGATATAAATGTTTCAATATTGTAGGAGGAGAGGATGGTGAGGTATATAGAAACCGAAAATCTTACTTTTCCATCAATGTACAGTTGGTATGCGATAGCAAATTGAATATTACTAATATTGTAGCAAGGTGGCCTGGGTCAACACATGATGCAACAATTTTCAATAATAGTCGCTTAAGAACAAGATTTGAGGTTGGAGAATTTGGAAATGCCATTCTACTCGGTATTACAAATAGTTACTTACAATATTACTGTTGTTTCATTTTGTATTTTTCAGGAGATAGTGGATACCCAAATAAATCATATTTACTGACCCCATTCGCAAATCCTCAAACGCAAGCCGAACAATTATATAATGAATCACATATTCGTACTAGAAATTGCATAGAACGAACAAATGGTGTATACAAAAGAAGGTTTCCAGTACTGTGTTATGGGCTCCGGTGTAGTGTAAATAATGCAATGACAATTATTGTTGCCACAGCGATTTTATACAACATTGCCAGAAATATGCACGAGGATATCCCGCCACCTCCTGTCGGAATAAATCCAGAGGAACTAGATTATTTAATCCACCAAGGACAAATTCCTCCAGTAAATTTACAGGAAAATGTCAATTTTGATTTTAGAAATGATATTGTTAACACTTTTTTTGCTACATTATAATATCAGACAGTAAAAAATACTGTTTTATTTTATTATCTACAAAAACGAAACAACTATATTTTTATTAGAACTCAAAAATGTTATTCATTTTTCTTACTAAATGCAATCGAAATTATAGAAATAATTAAAAACCTCAAAAGTAAAAAGTCTCCAGGGTTAGACAACATTAAAGCAGAACATCTCAAGGAAATTGTACAACAGATAGCCGCACCTCTTACATATATCATAAATCTATCTAAAACAGGGGATATATCCAGATGCTTTCAAGATTGGTATCATCACTCCAATTTACAAAAGTGGGGAAAAAGAAGACATTTCACAAAAACAAACAAGAATTTGAAAAAATAAGTCATTCTTATAATAGTGTAACTCTAATTACACTATAGAAAGACCTGAAAAAAGTTTGCTGCAAAGAACCTTCCTCTATCTTGGACCCAAACTGTATAATACTATCCCTTTTAAACTATAAACTCGATTTCATTATTTGTCAGCTGCATTGAAAAATAGATTAGAAGCATCCCAAGATGGGAAATACATAAACTAGTAGATTAACTATAAATCATTATATTTTATTTTACTTCATCAACTCCAACATTGTTCAACAAAACGTTACTGAATAGGATATTCCCTCTACAACTCAAAAATCATTTTATCATCCTTTTGTGATTCTCGAATCACATATATGAATACATGAATGAATATATAAGTAACATTACTTATGTGTCTGAAGAAACAATGATTAGGACAAATTTATGTATGTTTGTATATATGTATATAGATCAACATCAAAACATGTTCTCTCTTGTTTAATTGTAAACATTTTATCCACCTACGCACAGACTCGCTCTTCTGTAGGTTAACCATATTTATTTATCTTCTACTACTTAGCATATATTGATTTCAAACTGTATCTCCTCAATGGCAAATAAATATTATTATTATTTTAGATTGAAACTCATACTTTTGTATTGAATTTTTATCCTAAATGTTAATATAAAATGCAGATATAAAATTTAAAAAATCTTTCAAAATTTTAATTTTTTTTTATTGGCTAATTCAATTTCCAGTAATTCTATTTCTAATTTCCGTTTTTTTATGATGAGGGCGTTTTCTTCTTCCATAGCGGGTTTGGATATCCAAAATTTGAAGTCTCTTGTCTAGAACCATGTCATATTTCTGGGCAATATGAGAAGACGTCAATGGCTTAATGACTGTAGTTGGTCGCCTCCGGTTCGGTGTTTTTCTAGAGTGCTGAAAAAATGATGACGGTTTTCAAATAAATTACACCTTACCATTTTTTAAACTAGAATGAAACAAATTGTCAAGTACTAACCTGACTGTCAACAGCTTCATTATTTTGACTTTTTTCTTCTGGTAAAACTAGTGGGGTGCTAACAGGGTCCTCTAATCGCACTGGAGTATATTTTTTCCAAGATTTGTGATTGGTACTTTCAGGAATATCCTCTTCGCGGGTCACTTCCACATTGAGTCTGGTGGAACTAGTGTTCTAAAAAATATTTTTGTTTAGGTACTGAGAGGGTACATATTGTTAAATATAACATTTTATAATAAAAAACTAGTTACCTGATGTTCTGAATTTGGTTGCTGATATTCATCTTGATCAAAAGTATATTCAATGATTTGTTCAGATGAAGAGGTAGCTCTGATGGGCAGCAGATTGGCATCATCATCAAACTCATTATGAAGCCCTACAAGTGTTTTTTTATTCAAAATTGACATAAGAATGTCATCAGTATCATCCTTCTTAATCTTTGGAGGAGGCCCCCCACCAGTCATAAGGGTTTGTTTCCTTTCTTCTGCCAAGGACTTCCTCAATTCTTTCTTCCTGTTTTCATAGCATTTTTTCAAATTTGCTGCATTTCTATAAGTACTACTAGAAGATGCATTAAATTCACTCTCTATAAGTTCCCAGGTTTTTTCTTTTTGTGCCGCACTGACTCTGTCGGTTTTTTTATCTTCAATGGTGTCAGCATATTTGTCAACAATTAAACGCATCAAATGCACTTTTTCCGCATAGGTAAAATTTGGTGCTCGATTTTTGTGGCTTGTAGATGCCATTTTCAAATTGGAATAGAAAAGTACTGAGAATATCAGAGTCGAAAACTGTCTAAAACAGATTCGAGACAATGAATCTAGAGATGATAAACCTCAATTTATATTTTCCAACTTTAGTACCTGAAATCTCATATCCTACCTAACTACTAACTACAGTATCTCCCAACTTTTGAAATTCACAATTTTGACATTCAATTTGATCAGAGACAACCAACTCTCTGATTTGATCTTCTTCTATGTTTGTTGTGCTTATGGCATGATTTATTACGATAATTTCCCCACTTTTCCGGCGTTGCCACATGTATTGTAGGCTTTAGAAAGCTTGGCTTAAATAATCACGGTGCATAACATCAACATTTGAGCCGAGCTTTCTTTTTCAGCCGAGCTTAGCAAAGCTTGGCTTTGCATGATAAACGGAGAATACGGGCCTGAATGAACTAATATTTTGAAAATTATTGAACTTGAAACAAAAATAGAGGTGGCGACATCTATTCATAAACTTATCAATTTCATGTCCCGTGATCAAAATTTCATTAACACCAACCATTAAATACTAAATAAGTGGGCAACCAAAAATAGATGCATAAGGCGAGTTCTGAAATTCAACACTGAATTCCATCAGTTCTATCACTGATGCCTCTCTCTCTGTTTGTGACGAACCATTGAACGATTGAACTGTTAAATTATGATGTAGGATTTACGATTCATAAGCCAGGGATCTGTTTCGAAAATTTTAGGAATCATATTTTTTTCCGTTTCAAAATCAATATAATTTGGTTGAAATCTTATCCAAAAATGCCATAATGTAAAATATCTTGAAAATAAAAGCCGTTTCATGAATACAGCAAGCTTTTTGATCTTCTCCATTATTTTATTTTCCAATTTATTTTTAAAGCAAAAAGAAGTCGGAAAGTATTTGAAATTAGAGAGTTATCGCCACTCCTCTGAAAAATACGGTAACGTTATTTTGACATCTACGCTTGCGCAGGATGATGCATTTTGGAAATAGCGTTAGAAGCAAATACCGTATTACGGTATTTTGAAAGAATACCGTAAGGTTACCGTATTATGATCGTGACTCTTCGGATATGTCCGCATGTCATTTGTACCGAATCGGAAAGAAAAAGAAATAGAAAATTTCAAAAATAAACTGTATACTGTGACTTTTTCTCTGGTATTCCGGATATTTTATAGTTAGTGTAATAAGCTGGCACAAAACAAAAGTCGGTTAAGATTTACATATGAAAATGATATTATATTAACTAGAGAAGTATTAAGTCAGAATCCCTATGAAGATGCTGGAAACAATCCAAACTAATGTTAATATCTTAACCACAAACAATTTTACAATACGAGCACTAAAGGAACACTTAAATATGCTCATATTACAATATGTAAAAAAGGATAAAATTAACAGATTCAAGTAAGTATCATGTAATTACTTCATTACTTTTATTACCTAATAAAAATTGTATTTTTAGATCTGGGGTGGAAGATCATGATTATGGTAGGTATATTTTTACTTTTTTTTTATTTAAAACGGGAGTTGCATGGTGAAAATATATTTTGTTACATTACATTTTGTTTTGTGTGCTTTATTATGCCTATGTATTTTAATGTTGTTTGTATATTTGAATTGTAATTACTTGGTATTTATTACTTTTTTTATGTCAATGGCTTCGGCATCTATGGCCATTTGCCTCGTGTTTTGGGTAGATTTTGTTAGTGTTTCCATGTACCACTTTAGGAACAGCACTGTTAATTAGAACCCAACAGTGAATGGTCGGGCAGAAAACCCTCTGTGGCTCTCTAAATTAATTTAATAACTGAAAACAATTCTTACCTTGACTGGGGTTCCAACCCAGAACCATGCGGTTCTCAGTCAGAAGCTCTCCTACTCTTTTATTACTCCAAATGTTAACCTTTTTCACATTTTTTTAGCACCAACCAGAAAAAGAAAATGTAATCCACCCATGAAAAAAAAATGCGTTGGATTATTTGGAAAAAAAGCGGGAGTGGGAAATTGCCGTTAGAAAGAAGGAACTGGCGTTAAAAGAAAGGCAAATAGATTTAGAAGAAAAAAACACATACTAGAAAGAGAGAAGTTTGAAGCAGAAAAATTGGAAACAGCAGAAAACAGGAAAATAAAACAAGAAAAGTTTCTACAAGACAAAGAGGAAAGAAAACAAATAATTGAAATGATTAAGTGCAAACGCAACTATTGCAGCAGTTTGTAACATTGAGTAATACCTCTAAGTTAGTGTAGTGTAGGTTTATTTCAATATAGATTTTAGTTGTACAGGTTTTTATTTTTAAGTTAGCTTAGATAATCCTTTATAAAGTAGGTTATTGTAAATAAAAATGTCCAACATTTAGTATTCACTGTTTATATTTTACATATACACTTGTCTGGAAGTTACGCTGTTAAACTCCCAAGTATTCTTCTAAATTTGGAGGTACCACATTAAAATATTGACTCGTCTGACTGCCATATAGGGAAGTATGGCAATTTGTTAACAGTACAGCCACTTTATAAAGTTGTTCTATGTCTTGAACAAGAAGTTTCTGATTTTTCTTGAAATCTAAGAAAGCGAATTCTGCAGTAACTTTCTGGAAACCCCATTCTACAGCTTGTCTAACTGCACTCATGCTTCTATTAAACTCCTGTTGTTGTGGAGTTAAGTGCTGGTTTCCCTAAGGACATATCAATAGATCTCTTATACCATATGCTAGATCACCATATAAAACAAAATTTTCTCCATTTGGAAATCTTGCAACTATGTCCAATTCATCATACAAATGGGAGATCCGAAACATACCTGCATCATGTCTTCGACTTGGATATGCACCTTTCAGGCTTAATATCAATCCATCAGGACTCAACAAAGATTGATATTTTACACAATGATACTGTTTGTGTCCAGAATAATCATTTTCTTGTTCTTCTGTAGGTCTGCATTCTCTCCTTCATTAAGAATTTCAAATAAAATGGCATCCTCAATATCGTTGTCGTAGCCACCACCAATAATCACAGCTTCCAGAATATCATTGATAATAAATTTTTATGTTGGGTAAATCTACCAAAATTTATTATTGAGCGTGAAGTTAAAATGTACAGGTTAAAATAAACTAATGGGGGTTATGTTATGAATGTGACATGACATATGCCATAAGTCAGTCATCATTTTTACGTATTCCCAAAGTTATCGCATGTTGCGATAACTCTCTTTTTTTCATCATACTGTAATACCGTATTGGATGTCAAAATAACGTTACCGTATTTTTCAGAGGAGTGGCGATAACTCTCTATTCATAACGATAACACAAAACAAACACACAAAATATAATGAAAAATAAATAGACCAGTCTAACCCAAGATCACTCTATATATAACTGGAGTAGGTTACCGCGAGTTTGACATTTTGGTCACATGACCTTGTTGGCGTCAAATGCCAAGATTCAAATGACATTATAAGTATCTCTCTCGCTTTCTCTTTGGGTACATCCTAGAGGATTTCCCACTGGGATACAGATAGCGAATACCTGTAAGCAGCGTCCCGGAAAGAACCGAAATCATAACACTACCCCGGCCCAAAAAACTGAGTCCCAACATCTGGACTACCGACCACCGCTACGAACCCGGACTACCACACGGAACAGAAAACCACCGGAGGAAACTGGAACACAAAAACAACACAACACAAATATCAACATAAAAACACAACACACATCCCACTCACCCTGAAGAGGCATAAGCCTATAGCAGGGACCTACATTAAACACACATCTCTTTGTGTGGCCGTCAGTGATGTTACGTGCAGTACAATTGTACTGAATGTAGTACAATCGAACTAAATGCAGTACGGCAGTACCTCTTTCGCCATTTTAGTACAATTTTACTTTCTTTTTCTAAAAAATAAAATTTTTATTTGACAGATAGACAATAGTCTCGAGTTATGAATTAATATGCAGATGATGTATCGCAGTCCTATTTTATTGTTTTTTATATTAAGGAAAAACCAGTGGGAAAAACGCATGAAAAACGGGATAAATTTTTAACCTAAAAAGACCTTACTGCAAAACCTAGATATTCCAAACCTTGTTCCGTAAACATATAAAAATTCGAAATGGATAGGTGAGGCTTCCAAATTTAATCAATTTTTATTGTGACAGTTTATATTTCAGATATTTATTGAAACCAAATACAAGTTTAAATCAATCACAGATTATTCAATCAGA
>WOGM01000194.1:0-15242 GCA_015342125.1 Leptinotarsa haldemani | reverse complement strand
CTAACACTTAGAGGCAGATTATCCAAAACTTCAGACAACTGATTTCTATACATGTGTGCTTGCAAATTTTTTCTGAAAAAATATAGTACACCCCACATTTGTTTTGAATGAATATTAGTCACGGCATTCTATTACAGAATTTTGATTTTTGTTGGACCACCATCGACAATTTTGGAGACTAACTGTTTCGTTCGACGTAAAAGTTGCATCGTCTGTCCGTAAAATCCTATAGGAATATGCAATACCATTTTTTCTCTCACCTTAGAACCAACATAAAATTTTTCTTGAATATCGTAAACTGTTTCTTCGAGAGTGTGTATGAACTTTGGCTTATAGGAATGGAATTTAATTTTGTGCAAAATTCGCCTAGCAGTTTACTTGCCAATGCTTGTATCTTCATTAACACTCCTAATATTAGTTTTTTTTTCCTTTTCAAGAACGCTCAAACAAACATTAAGTTGTTCTTCTTCATTATACTTTATTGGATTATGTGGTTTTTTGAAACGATTGTCAACAGAGCCAGTTTCTTTGGTTGTTTTCAATATTCTTCCCACGGTACTAAAGTGAATATTTCTACCTGAATGCCGGTGGTTGAAAATACAAGCAGCATCTCGGTATGGTCTCATTCTCATTACATGAAAGAACGATTTCCACTTTGTCTTCTGTAGATAACATTGTAGAGAAAACTTATTTGTGGATTATAAATATACTTAATTCTGTACACAAAACAATTCGATTCACAAACGCAATAATTTGACATTAACCAAAACTAAAAATTCGTTTGAAAAGCCTACTAAGGAAAAATTTTATTCGATTTGATCAGTACCAATTATTTTCTTCCAGGCATGTTCTATTAGACTTGTAATGTTTAAAATCACAAAATGTCATATCATGTAAAGTACAAGTCGCTAGAACGAAAGTCTTTTAAATAGTTATGAAATTGTAGCTCAATGTTTATCTTATAGAAAAGTATAATATTTCGAGTTAGTTTGCAACTGAATCATTGGTTAGATAAATAATCAAACTGGATAAAAATCTATTGAAGAAAGGAATACAAGTGTAATAAGAATGAAGAGAAATATGCTTATTCCATTAATGACATATTGATGACCATACATTGAAAATCATGTGTTATTTTCATATCTAACTTCATTTTCGAGAAACAGTTTTTCAAGCCACTTTGCATATCATGAACACTTGCTTTGAAGACCAGCTGACAGTGATAGTGTTGTCATATCAGTGAGAGTCAGAGTTGCCAATTAGAAGTGACTCGTGAACAATTTTACTAACTATGAAATTGCTGATGAACATTTTATTAATGGATTAGCAAATGGAAATGCAAAAGAAGCACAGAAAATTCACCAGAACAGATATCTCAGTAGAGTAAACCCATCTGTTGAAACATTCAGGATGGTACATGCAAAATTATGTGAAACTGGGGGTTTTAATAGAAATGCAGATGGTGACCAGACCAGAAACTGCAACAACGTCTGAACCAAAAGTAACTATACTTGATGCGATAGATACGGGAAGATTCTCCGACTAGTATCAGAAAAATTGCACTGCAGCTGAAATTCAACGGAAAACCCGTATGGACAGTTCTGAGAAAAAACCTTCTATAACCATATCACATATAGCGCGTCCACGCTTCACTGCCCTGGAATTGTCACCCAAAATTAATGTTTTGCAGGTGGTTGATGGCACACAATAATAATTTTCCACCAAATATTTTATTCACGGACGAAGCAAATTTTTCACGAGATGCTTTTATAAACATAAATCATGACATAAATCCCCACATCATTAGAGAAAGTTATTTTCAGCAACAGTTTTTGCTGAACGTTTGGGTAGGAATGTTTCATTAGCAATAATTACAGGTGAATCCTACACGGACTTTTTGCGAAATCATTTACCCATTTTGTTCAAAGAATTGCCGGTAATTGTAAAAGGCAATATGTGGTTAATGCACGACGGGGCTCCAGCTCATTTTAGTGTTCTTGCTCGTGGGCATCTTGACATCACCTACCCTAATCACTGGATTGGACGTGCAGGAGCTTAAATTGGCCAGTTCGCAGTCCCGATATGAAATCACTGAATTGTTTGCAAAATTCCAGTACCAAATGTGACTGACTTGAGTCAAATAATTGACAATTACTATATCCTGGTATTTTTGAACGTATCAGACAACAATAACAAATCGATTGCAGTCGTATATTTTATCAGAAGATGAACGTTTTGCTCTTTCACTTCAATGTCGAAATTGTTTATTATTTTCATTTGGTTTGTATTTTATGTTGTCCATGGATGGTTTTTAAAAGTGACCTTTTTTCTCAAAAACAAAGTTTGATTTGAAGAAAACACAAGCGACAAAAAAGTTGTACTATCAATTGCTCAATGTAAAAAACTAAAAATACAAAAAGTAAGTGGTTTTTTTTCTCAATACTTTGGTTCAATGATTTGCAGGAAAAATTAAAAAACACATCAACCATAGTATAAAATGGTACACATTTTGTCATATTCACATTTAATGTTACTTCCCCTATCGCACCCCCGAGCACGTCACCAATATTTTTTTAATGGATCACCCTATATTGTTTCGCATTATCCCATCGCATCTGCTGATATGCAGATTTCAACAAAGTTTAAAACATATGGTCTGAAGCTTATGGTTCGGAAGCTACAAATTATTTGAGTAGAAAACGAGCCAGCCTGAATAACTTTTGGAATAATGATTTTCAGGAAAAATAAAAACACCTCAACAATAATATACAGGAGGACACATTTTGAGTTTCCCTATCGCACCCCCAGAGCATGTCATATTTTTTTAATGGATCAATTGTTTTGCATTATCAGATGTTTCACGATGAACATAATTCAAGAAAATGGAATACATTATGGTATGAAGCTCATAGTTTGGGAGCTAAAAATTATTTGAGTTGAAAACGGCCACCCTGAATTACCTTCTGGACAGTCTGTTACCTTGGTTTCATATGTGTTTTTGTGAAGTATACTCCAAAAAAGTTTTGTTTTGCCTAGCTGAATTTCAATTCGATATTTTGTTAATTTTGTATTTGTCTCATTCTACAATAACAATTACCTACCAAGTGAAGTTACAATTGGTGTTTCTGTTTTTGTGAATTTTTGAGAAGCAATAGTCAATACGCTTCGAGAATGGATTGAAATAGTGAGTTTGTACCACCAGAATGGAAGTAGTGCTAGAGCTGCTGCCCGTATGTTCAAAATATCGTCAAAATATTCTTGTAGGTCATAATTGGCTTATCATTTAATAGTTTTGTACATTTCTTTCTAAATCTGATAAAAGGAGTTTCTTTGATTTCATTCGGAAGTTTATTGTATATCCTTATTCCATCATATACCAACAAGTTTTGAACAAAACATATTCCTGGAATTGGTAGACTCAATTCATTTGACCGCCTTGTGTGGTATGTGGCTGTAGCTGTAGATTCATAGTTCTTCCTATTTTTATGTATAATTGACACGGGTTCCAATATAAATATTGAAATAACCGTAAGGAATCATATGTTCTTGAAAAAGGGGTTTACATGAATCCCATCATTTCGCTTTACATAAGCACTTGATAGCCCTTTTTTGCAAGACAAAAACCGACTGAATAAGTTGTTTACTACAAACACCCGAAAAGGGTATACCATACACCTTAGATGAGAGTCTATTAAGGCATAATACACTATTTTCGCTGCAGCAAGCCACACTTCTTTCGAGATGTTTCTCAGTGACAAACATCCTGATGCCATTCATCACCCAGGAAGAATCATCTAGGAAGAAATCATCCAGGAATCATCCAGGAAAAAATGTATGACACGAATACGTTCCGGAATTATTGAACAAATTTATGGAAACTGGATCAATTAACAAAAAAAAGCATAACCGTTCAGGAGTTGTTAACGATGAAGCTATTTGTACTGCAGTTTTAGGGCACGTTGGACTAAAGGGAAATTTGCAACCTCTTACTGAGTTATGTCGAAAATCAGGAATCAGCCGTACTAATATTTTCAAGTTCCTTCAAAAGTACACATTTCATCCATATAAGATTATACTAGTTCATGAATTGAACGAAGATGATTTCGATAGACGTATGAAGTTTTGTGAAAGTCTACTGAACAAATCAACTTGCATCAGAATTTCTTGTATGAAATTTGTTTTACGGATGAATGAACCTTTAGTTTGAATGGAGAGGTGAATCGGCAAAATTGTCGATATTGAAGTAATACGAATCCTCATTTATATCGTCAAGTTCATACCCAACGATCTCAAAAACTAAATGTTTGGGGAGGAATTTTAGGTGACCACATGATAGGACATTTTTATCGATGATAATTTGACTAGTGATAAATATTTGGATATGTTGGAGAAGCGAATGATTCCGTGCATCAATAGGGCAATGGAGGAGAATATAAATTTATTCGAAAACGAAAAAATTTCTCAGCNAATTTCTCAGCAGGATGGTGCACCTCCTCATTATACAGCTCCAGTAGGACAATTTTTGGATCATCATTTTTCTGGTCGTTGGATTGGCAGAAGAGGTCCTACAGAATGTTTGAAAAAAATCTTTGTTTAAATTTTTTTTTTTGTGGACGACAAGGTCTCCGGATCTCACTCCTGTAGATTTTTTCTATGGGGTCATTTGAAGTCTAAAGTATATGAGGTAAAATCATCAACTTTAGAAGATTTAAGAGAGAATATCATGAGGCATTGCAGAGAAATAACTCCCGAGATACTTAACCATGTGAGAGCGGCAATGGAAGCTCGTTTGTACCATTGTATGGAAGTTGGTGGAAACGTTTTTGAACATTTTCTTCATTTTTTCTTCCCATTGTCCAGTCATCAGATTTTGATTCATGAATTAATGAAAAATATCTTTTCGTGATTTATTGCTTTCATATTTGTCTGCAGAACAAATGTTTCAAAACGTGGCTTCCTGTATAATTGTTTAGCTATTTTTTATTTTCCTGCAAACCATTGTTTCAAAAGTTATTCAGGGTAGCTCGTTATCAATTCAAATAATGTGTCTCCTGAACCATATGTTTTATACTTGTATCAAAAGTTATTCAGGGTGGCTGGTTTTGAATGGAATGCACAATATACTAGTGAAATACCCCAAAATAGTAATGATTTATTTTTTTTTAAATTGGGATAACTACACTAGCATCACTTTGGATATTTAAAAAGGAAATTCGATTTTGATAATATGAGAATCATCGCGAAAAAATAAATTATCTAAGATCAACTCTCTTCATTTTCGAAATGCTTTCACTTATCATGTTGAGAATATTACCTCCAGATTCTGTTAGGTGAAATCTTTCTGAAACAACGGTGATAAGCACCCACGACTACGCCCTAACTATGAAACAGTTGAAAGTTTTTATTTAGAAAGCATTGACCTGCCAAGTAGATGAACCCGCAGAAAGTTTGAATGATTTTTCTGAGTTTGAGAAACTTTGCGCTTTCAGAAACTAATATACTGAACACTTTCAATGATGATTGAGAGAACTATACGTTTTAGAGATATAAGCTTTTGGAAACAAACTTTGGGAAACTTTCAAAGGAAGAAAGAAAGCAATTTAGTTTGGAGTATATAGAATTACCGATTCAGAACATTATTTTTTTATGATGGAATGAATATTACTGGAGATTCTTCCCAACCCCAAACCGTTACTTCAATACCTCGACAGGTGTTTCGATCACCAAGTGATCATGTTCAAGAGGAATATGGAAATAATCATACTTACAAAGTCATCCTTATTTATACCATAGATACCTGTTCTAGGTACCTGGGTCTAAAATGTCTTGAATTAATTTTACAATGTGTCCTTATGTAATAGTCAGGTGAATCTAATAATTGAAATATTATATGCTGCATAAAATCAATTTCACAATATTGTCTCACCAATTACTCTTAAATTAATTTAACAATATATCCCTATGTAATAGGGATATATTGTTATTTTATTTTATCGAGTGTACATGATATAAATCAAAAATGAAACAATTTGTGGACACAAGACTCCAAAAAAAGGATCAAACCGCAGACACGTGTTTCTGGCTATTGGCCTCATCAGCACGGTGAAGCCAAGTGTAACACTGGTTTGCCGAAAGCAGGAAACAACACATACGCACGGAGTCAACAACAGAAGCCAACCGCACATTTGTGGTTCCAGTTAGAAGACCTAGAACTCCCAGGCTACATCTAACATGACCACGTAGGCAGCTATAGCTACCTGCGTGACATCCGGGTCCAGGATATAAATACAAATAGGCTTTTTATCAACTGTGCATGATATAAATCAAAAATGAAACAATTTGTGGACACAACACTCCAAAAAGAGGGACAAACCGCGGACACGTGTTTCTGGCTATTGGCTGGAACCACTATGGAGGGGTCTAAGCTCCATGTAGTCTTTTTCAACTAAAATTACTTTTTTAATCCTTTTCTGCCAGTCTTCTTCGGAAATATTAGATACTTCTACTTTAACTGGCTTTATTACCTTCTCATCAAATTTTGAAAATTATTTTTATACCTGATGCTTTGTTTCAATTTTCCCAAATCAACTCGATGGGATTGAAAACACAAAAATAGGAGGGAAATCTTAGTATGGTGTGTCCATAAATTTCTCAAAGACATACACTTTTTCGAATGTTTTTGTCTGTAAAACTTCAAGTAGTTGGTTTTTGGTATAGTTATCTTCAAAATACTAATCGTTATCCATTAAAAAACTGTATTTCATCTGGAAGCGTTGTCAAGAAGCATTACACTATTCGCATCCAAATTTGGGATCAATGTGTTTTCAAATCATTCCTCAAAAATATTAGCTTCCATGTTCTTCTGATAGTCAACATTGCAGTCCTTAAGTTTTTTACACATAATTTCAAAGAATTCGAAATCTATCCTTTACTTTCTTCGCAATGCACAATCATTAGTCATCATGTTAGGCGTACACATTCTCGAACCATCAGTCCACCCTTTCGTAACTTTGTCGTGATTGTCATACAAAGTTTCGTCCAAATATAAAATTTGCTGTTGTTCTTGTCTGTAAATAGTTATTTGTTCTGAGTATTTGTTACGCAATTCCACTATTCGCCAGAGACCATTCCTATTTGATTGCTAACGACAGTGGGATAGTATTCATTATACGTAGATGATAACCTCCTATAATTAATTGCTTCCAAATTCATTTCTATAAAATCCCTCATTTCAAAACTGGTCCAAGAAAACTTCAAAATATACCTTTTATTGTGTTTTCGGGATAATTCCTGGTAAATACATGAAAGCATGGTAAATACATATGAGTAATATGTAATGAGTATTTAGATCAACCATTGAGAAAATTTTGAATGAAATTATAATTTCGATTATTTGCAAGTGGAACGTACAAACAGTCAAAAATATTTTTCAGGGGAGCAGCTTCGACTCCAATGAGAATGCTTTTGATGACATGAAACAACTGATTTCGGTAAGTTCATGGAAATGAGGAAAAATAGTAGCGAATTGACGGCGTTTTTTTACAGGAAGAAGAGAATGAAAAAACGAATACACTTCCCTGGGCTAGTTTCAATTTCATTAATTCTATATTAGGCAGTGGGGTTATAGGTAAATTCATCTTTAATTTTGAATGTACATTTACTTATATAAATTGCTAGTTCCCTCAAGTCAATGGAAGGTGACACACAAGCAATAATAAATAATAAACATGGTACCTACTGTATTGTTTCAAAAGTTTTGTCCGATTTTGAGAGTCTAATTTTCAACTGTAGTATCTCAGTGGATACTTATTCATTTTAATCGAAATAAGCGCCATTTGTATCATTGCACTTTTTCCAACGTAACACAAGTCGACTGCCCAGAATGAAAACTGGGTGTTTGGGGTCCAATAAAATCGACGAAGGCCGATTTTGCCGGGTCCTGAAAGGCGAAGGTTCTACCTGGAAAAGTTATCGAAGTATTCGAGAAAATGTTAGTCGGTTAATGGGATCAGATAATAATGATGGGTGAGGTTGAACTTCACAATTTTTCGTACATTTCGTCGATTTCTCCGAAATAGGACTTTGTGACGATTTTGCCTCTGACCACTATACAGTAACCATGATAATCTTTACTTGGTAAGTTTTTGCCGTCAGGAAGTGCCAAGGTGGCTAAATAGTGGTGGCTTGAGGCCGGTCAAGAACTTTTCCCCACTACTCGACTTTGACCTAGGATGTCGTCGTTCAACCTTCAGCTATGTGTTAGACCATATGACCTTGAACATGAAATTTGACACTGAAATTCGAGACTGATCTGGGTACGTGAACTTGGGATTCCACTTCGGAGGACGTCACACGACCTTGAAACATGTGCATACCCTATGACTTTGAACATGAAGATTGATCTTGGGAGTTTGGTGTGGGTGTGTCAGTCAGTTCACATTCTCCTAATAATCTCTTGATTCATTCAAAATGTATATTTGCAACAAATGTGAAAAAGACGTTTCACTCGTAGTGACAACCCACGTAGTTAACAGTGAAATCCCTGTTCGTTAGTAAATTATAGAGGACTCCTAACTATAAATGATGAAGAACTGTCAACCTCAAAGAGGGTGGGTTGAACCCCCTTACACCTCCAGCAATACAGACGATGATTATATCCGAAAAAAATATTTATGGATGTTACGATTCTTGAATATGATAGAAAAATAAAAGGCGCTTTTCTCAACATCACCCATTTACTTGGAATATAATTTCAATTATATTTCAAATTCCAAATAATTGCTGTATTTCTTGTATATTGAAAAATTAATAATAAAATTAATCAACAATTAGTTTTTTTGAGAAAAATTAAAGTGAATATCAATGAGTGTGGTTGGAAAAAAATTGAAGTGATTATCAAACGATTCATTTTATAACCGGCAACATCGAACCTGTCATGCTGGCATTGGCGGTGTATCACCTCGATACCATCTCCATCACTCTTTGTATTGATCACGTCAATTCTCCCCCAAATCTAAGGATATTTTTCTTCTACAAGGAAATGACATTACAATTTCTTCAGAATTCTACAGAAATCCAGAAAGGAGGTATAGTATAGAGTATAGAAAATGAATCAATTTCCTGACTGAACAACCGCTATAAATGTCAACAATTCGCAGTTACTTCCAATATTTCACGTTGGTGTCGAGGCTAAGAACAACGTCTACCACGCCGACAACCTAGGTTCGATTTTCATACCGATGAACTTTGATTGAATTTCTGTCAGTTGCCGATGATGACTTCGTGACTGGTATGTGACAAGTGGGCTCGAGGGGTGAGGTGGAGTACCAAAGGGGGCTACGCTCTTTGAATCGCTCCGATACTCATTCCATCCTTCTCTGCATTGATTACGTCACACGTTTCTCCCTCCCAATCTGCAAAACACAGCTACCTCAAGTTGGTTTCGCTAGGATGTCACGAAAATTGCAAAAAGTTCAGCTTCATGATAAAATACATGGGATTTCGTGCCAGAAGTCGCTTTGTTCATCTACCACATGAATTTCAGTTTCCCGCTCTACGCGCGGTAGCTTATGATTGGTAGACTGTATAACGCCAAAAGTGGAGGAGTGGGCTCTGAAAGTGTAAAGCCCAATTCACACAGAATGCACAGCTGGCAGAGACGAGGCGCGGACTTCAGTCCCTTCCATGTGAACTTGGTGTGAGGTCCAAAAATCGCCGGAACGAACCCGCTCGAATTTGCACGTGTTTTTACATAAGGAATGAGCCAGAACTCCTTTAACTATATTACTAGCGACGTTAAAAGCTTTTGGCTTTTACAAAGCAACGTCCAAATTGGTAGCAAATTGCTAAAAGCCACTCTCCTTAACAAACTATCTCTGGTCCGGATTCTTGATCACACTGGCCTGGTAGGCAATGAGGCTGCTGACTTCCTTGCGAAGAAGAGTACTGCAATTAGCTTCATTGGACCAGAAACTGTCATTGGATGATAAGAAGATTCAAAGGCTTCTGGCAAAATCTTTCAGAATTGGCTCACTCCAAGGCGTTTATTCACCCTCCGAAGCTTAAAACCAAATATTCGTTGGACTACAGTAAGGATGAACTACGATGTCGTCTAACAGACCTCCTCACAGGTTACTGTCGTCTGAATCATCATATGCAGAGACTTCGATTGTCACAAGACAGTGTGTGTCGCCTCTGGAAAATGATGAAATAGCAAGCATATACTTTGTGCCTGCTCCGTTGCGGATCGAATCAGGTTTTCAGAGTTTCGTAGAACCACACTTCAACCATCTGACTTGAAAGATCACTCACCATATATACTAATCGGCTTCGTTAAGAAGCTGGGTTCATTTGGTCGAGTTTGAATAGGAGTAGGCCACAATAAACTTTCGGGTTGCAGTGTAGAGTTGAATAGATCCACTAACTTTTGACCTAACGTAACCAAACGTATCTTTCGATGGCACTCGTGTTTCTTTTCTTCCCACTCCTTGTGATGCTTGTAATTTTTCTCTGCTTCAAATATTGAGACTTCCAAAACTAGAAAAACCTAAATACTGAACAAAATAATTTTTGTGGAAGAAAATCAGTATTTATCGATATTCTTTGGGTATTCACCTTCCACAATCTAAAAAATAGAAAAAACTGTTTTAAATAGCAAAATTATTAATTACTATAATAAATACACAACATACAAAGTTTCTTTCTCATCAAATATTTCTTCCAGAATGAAATAACGAAAATACTACACTCTTTAAAATTTGAAAATTGCAGTTAACTCAGATCATTTTGCTTTTTTGGTACCTGGATAGTTGAAAAATGTTATTCATGCGTTTCATAATACAAATATAGATTTTTTTGTTTTCAGGAATACCTTATGCACTTCACGAGGCAGGTTTTGGTTTTGGAATCCTTCTTTTGGTTCTTGTGGCTCTTGTTACTGATTATTCGCTGATTCTGATGGTGAGAAGTGGACATATTAGTGGAAAATTCTCCTATCAAGGTATTATGGAAGCTGCTTTCGGAAGACCTGGGTATTATCTGCTCGGTATTCTTCAGTTTGCCTATCCATTTGTTGGTGGGTACAGCAGATTTTTGAGAAGTTCACTATATTTTCATGACATACCATATGATCTTCAGTCAGGAGGTTAAAATTTGATGTAGCCAATGTAGTATCACTACATAGCGTAAAATAAAGTTCTCCGTCGCATATGTCTATCTGTTTGAACGCGTTAAACTCAAAAAGTACTAAACTATTTTTCATATGGTTTTTATCAATAAACCCAGTTTATGTATATAATCATCGATACTGTGTGAATTACTTGACACATGACGATTTTATTCGTGGGAAGTCGGGGCAGTGGTGTTACTCATCAGCTTTCATCGCTATTTCCTTTGAGCTATAGCTATGAACTACATATTTTTTTTCTTCGATAGGTCTACAATAAAGTTGAAGATGATATATGTATATTTTTCAAGGTTAGCGATATTATGGCCTATCAAATGAATACGTTAGTTATCTCAAACATTTCATGTACATTATAATTGCCCTTCACTCCATTCTATTGATGGCTATCTTCCTAAAGCAGCACAGAAAATCACTCGGTGTCGTATGGAGATAGAGGTAAAGGAACATGATTTTGGAATTGATACTCCTTCGCAACTTAAAGTTGATAAGGGTTGTCAGGAGGTACCTGCTTCAGAGCGTGAACATTCACCTATTGCATCTTCAATAATTTATGATGAAAATTTATAAAGAAGTTTATTGTCCAATCTGAGTCTCTGACATTAGTAGAAAAAAAAACAAACGTAGGGCAAGGTTTACCAATTACATACGAAAAAATCAAATAAAAAAGGTACAAAAAAATATAGACAGATTCTACTTGAATCCCACCATAAAGCTGTGTCTGAATATAAGAAAAAAACCCTGATGTACTCTAAGAAACACAGGCAATCTGTCACCATACCAAGCTGCAAACCCTGAAAAACATAGGCAATCTGCTGCACTATATCAGGCCAGGAATATCGATGTGAAGAGTGATTCAGTCACGGTACAGAGAAAATACAATTCTGCGTGTATGGAGAAGCAAGTTGCTTTCGGGTTTGGCATATGACCCAGATATTGCATAAGGAATTGACAGCAGTATGGTCTTAGGTTCTATGACGTACAAGTGTCAGTGGTATAACACCATGAAGTGGAAAGATGATACACCTGGCATGTGTTGCAGCGCCGGTAAAGTACAAATTAAGCCAATTAAACAACTGCCTGAACCACTTTACTGTCTGGTTAATGATTTACACCCAAATCATGTACACTTCGAAGACAAGTCTATCATTTAATTGGAAGTATATTACCGGAAACTGGGCAGGATGTACAACGCGCAAATGCGCCAACGGCAAATGAAGTAGCTGTGGTATTGGTAGATCAGCATTTTGGCCAAAGTAACTTACTTCAGCGTATCAGTGAGATACATTGAGCTTATGACGTGCTGCAGTACCCGTTGATGTTTTGCTGGAGGAATGATGGCTATTCAATCAACATACTGTAACGAATTAAAGAGTTGACTGTCTTAAACAAATTTATTTCAACAATATTTCACTAATACAACTGATTTATGTACAACACTTATACGCTTAATTTATTTTCACTGATTGCTATCTAAGTAAAGACTGACTCCCTTTCGGAACGGAAGGCCGGTTATATTCAGCTAACGAGCATTCTAGATGCTTCTAGATGTCTCTAGATGTCTCTGCCGAATTTTCGCGGCTAATCGGACCGCTTCTTCTGCGTCATGCGTGTAATGAATCTGGGGTACGGTCAGGGCCGGCTTCAGATTGATTACAATATTGTTCACCCAACCAGAACTATTCTGATTCCTGATTCCATCTCTGATTAGTCTGAAAGCTTCTTGACTTTCTTCATTTCATCTCGGACTTTATTCTGGTAGCTTGTCTTCTTTTTAATAAAAAATCTCCCACTTCCTTTGAGCGAAGCTGATATTTCAGCAATAAATAATCTATTATACAAGGATGAGAAAAACGGCTTCAGTAAGTAATCTTTGTAACTCGGAGTGACTTCATCTTTACCAATAAATTACAGACCAGAATACTGGCATCCGCTCTTTTTCGTATAGACCTTCTGCATTGCATACATTTTTATAGTAAATTGTAAAAGTTGTGTCTTCGCCAAAAAATAAACTGAACAAATATACATATAGTGATGAGTTTTGAAGTTCACTTATAATTTTGAAATATTTTCAACTTTCAGTTGTTTGGCAAGCTCACTTGGAAGAAATACATTCGACTCTGGATCTATAATTCATCTAAAATCAGTAAATAAAATGCACCATTATCTAATTCACTTTTTCGTTTCTCTTCGTCAAATCTATCGCCGATAATGATCTGAATCAAAACGAGGCTAAAGACAAATCGGATCGAAACATTTTATAACCGCTATAACCGTTGTGTCGTCCTCGAAGGCAACTATGTTACCCTACAAACTTTTTGTCCCAACATACATACAACTCATAGTGCGCAAAGAATTAAGTTTGACAGTTCGAGTATTTTTTACGGCGGTTTTCAAGAACTCATTCAATTAGATATGCTATGAAATTGGATGATACTTGATTGAAATCTGCAATGTTTTCTGTAATGTATTAAAAACTGCTTATCATGAAATTGTTACATCGATCTTCCAAAACGTTCAAGCTACGCATTCATTCGAAATATCAGTTTGTCGATATGCAAAAACTTTTTCCTGAACTCCATTTTCCTCTGTCAAACTGTAATAGATAGCTAACCTTCTTGTCCAATAACCCTTTATACGTAACATTAAACTCAATGTTACAAATTCGAAAAGTTTTCTAGTAATGAAACTGAAAAAGAAAGATATATGAGTGGACTTCGTTTGATAAATCGAACGACTTTTGTTCTGATTACTCGTGACTGCGCCACAAAGGACCTCTACCGCTAAGATATTGGACAGATTTGTCGAGAAACGTAAGGTATTTATCAAAGAAAATTTTTTGCTACATTGGGAAATGAAATGGAATATCGGCAGAGGTGGTTGATTCAGAAACATTTCGTTTACTTCTGGCACTGAAATGGAATATTTTTTAAGCATTCATAGCTTCGATATGGAATATTTCATCTCATCAATGATTTTACAAACCTTCACTAATCCTGTGTTGGATAACAAATATAAATATAACATATTTGAGTTTGAATATTTCGTAATCCATTTCTATAGTCAGAAAAAGGTACGAAATAAGTAATTGATTCAGGTGAGTAACCCACTGCACCGATTTGATTTCTGTTTTATTTTTTAGTGACTCCTGCATGTTATCGATATATAGGACTGCTATATCGTCAGCATAACTATGTTTGCTACAGATGACAAGTTGAATAATTCATTTATGTGAAAAGAAAACAAAGAAGTCCTAAAGTAGTTCCTTGTGGAACGCTATAGTTAACTATTGTAAATGGTTAATAAGTTCACTATTGACTTCAACGTACTGTTTATCAGAATTAGATATTATTTCAAATTGGATAGGAGGAAAAATAGTAATATGTCCATGAGGCCGCAGTATTTACTGAAAGCAAAGAAATGGACACGTAAGACGGTTCCCTAATAACAAGAAATAGGAGTTGGGAACTTTCATTCCACGTTTGTGAGTAAACAAAAAACCAGTAATTTTAGATATCTGTGTCTAAGCTTCTTTTCGGGTATTTCATCCATGTTCAGCAGGTTTGTGTCTGTTGTTTCGTCTACTATTGCGGTAAACATTATCAGATGCAATGACGTAACGGTCGAAGTGGAACTATGCTCAAGTTATTGGATCAAAATCTCATCCAGTTCAGTTCATTAGAAAAGCCGAGGAAACTGAAGAAAATTTGATAAATGAGGTATGTATGAGGTAAGTTAGACATTGCCCTTTTCAATAAAAATTAATAATTTGCAGATAAACATGAACCCGGGGAAAATATACACGTCAAATTTCTTCCAAAATGAATATTTGTCTTATAAGTCCCTGAAGACATCTCAAAAATTGCATGCAGATGCAGATGCCTGGAAAATGTAATTTGGACAGATGAAAGCTCTTTCACGGGATATTCAATCCGAATAATTAACACATTTGGAGCATAAACAACCCCAGACAGTTCCGAGAAATGCGACCACAAGTTCGATTTAGTATTAAAGTGTGGGCAAGAATAAACGAAAATAGAATTTTGAGTCCTCATTTATT
>WOGM01000193.1:0-15242 GCA_015342125.1 Leptinotarsa haldemani | reverse complement strand
TTTGCAATAGTTATAAAAAATCATAATTAGGAAATTAATAATTTTTTATGAACTTTTATCGCAGGATCGTATGAAATATATACATATGTATATCAAAACGGCTCCACGAAGTTTAAAATTTATAGGCCAATTATTTATACCTTTTATCCCATTATTTATGCCAACGGAGATTGGTAAAAAATTTGTTACTTAACAAATTGCTTAAATATTATTATTTTTTGAGTTATTAACGAAAAACTGAATACCATATTTTTTATTTTGTTAATAACAAATTGCAATTGCAATCTTTCTTCGATGTTCCAGACTATCAAGGATGCAAGTGATGTTTGCGTCCCAAATCAGGCAGATGACTCTTTTCTGGATGGAATCCTGCAACTACAGGGTATGCTTAGGGGCGGAGCTCCATACATGAGAACAATACCTTAAAAAAGGTCTGATCTGAGCTTTAAAAAGCATCAAAAGTTGCTAAGGTCTGTACGGAACAGTGTTCCAAGCTATTGAAAAGCAGCGTTTGCAATTTCAGCGACATGATTGTGCTAAAACATATTGGTGTCCATTTCAACTCCCAACAAAGTTATCGAAGCAGAAAGCGGAATTGTTTGTCCTGAAATTATTATATCCGGTTCGGAGACATTTTTATTCTTGGAGAAAACCGATTCTTGGGTTTTTGTGGCATTGATTTGAACCTGGTTACTGTCACTTCAATTCGAATTCACTTCTAGATCATCATTAAAATATGCAACCTCCTGCTGCCGGTGAAGACCCACGGACGATGTTCTTCAATTCAAATGGAATGAGGAGACAAGTTTGCTGTCGTCAGCAAAGAAATATATTGAATTCTCGGTTTTTCCTATGAGTCCTTGATATACAATAAAAAGAGGATTGGAGACAATATGGATCCCTGAAGAACACCATCATTGATGATAAAGTATTCGAAAGATATCCATCGACGGCCACTTGCAAAGAACATTCTTTCAGGAAACTGTAGAGCCACACACGCTCAACTGCCTTTCTCGATTGCGTTATTCCAAATATGGGTGACATATGATAGAAGGCCGCCTGTTGATCTTATTTTCCGAAAGCCATATTGATGATCCCTCAGGATGTTGAAGCCTTCCAAATATTCAATGATGTGGTGGTTTTTGGCTTTCTCCATGATTTTTTAAACTACTGATAGCAAAGCGACTGGTCTAGAGTTATTTGGAAGATTTTTCTTGCCCTTTTTGGGAATAGGCTGAACGCGAACAATATTCCAATAAGAAGGAAAACACCCCTTCCTTTACGCACTTTTCAAGTACGATGACGGGTACTTCATCAGGACCAGACGCCTTGTTAATATTGAACTGTTCCAAAACTCGCCTGACTAGACGTCAAAAGGTAATTTCCGGCATTGTGTATTCTAGTGTGGGAATATGGGATTGAAGATTCGCTTTTTCTATGGCTGTTGGTACAATTGAACCATCCGCTTGTGTGAGTGGTGGAATTATAGATTTTGTGAAGTTTTGATTAACAGCTTTAGCTACCAACCAGAAGGACCTAAACCTGTTGGACTGGCAAGCAGTTTATACCTAATTATATGATTGTGAGGTTCTTAGCTTTCATTTATTCTAAGTTTGTAGCTGTTGCGAGCATTAATAAACCTAGTTCGTATAATATTTGAATTTTATTTTGGATTACTGTATAAAAAAGCATTTGTTTAGGCTCAAAATTTTTAAAATCATAGTATTACAGGCACTTTATATATTGAGTTTGGTATACAAGGGGTATATTTTGAGTTTTACAGAAAAAGAAACGATAATACAAACTCAAAAACCAAATTTTAGGATTCATGTGAAATATGAAAACCAATATATGTTGATTTCCATCGGTTGAACGACTCCAGTGCATTTTATCACCGTAAAACTTTGTAAAAACCACCTAGTCGCAGTTCTGATATACACTTTTTGGTATGTCCTTGAGCTCTCTCGGCGAAGGTCACAGAAAGCCGTCCTTTCATGGGTCTCTTCAATTTTGGGAACAGGAAAAGTCGCAGGGGGCCAAATCTGGTGTATACGGCGAATGAGGCAAAATTACGATGTTGTGTTTGTTCAAAAAATTATGATTAGAAATGGCGAGAGAGCAGGTGCATTATCGTGATTCAAAAGCCATGAATTGTTTTTCCACAATACCGGACGTTTTCTTCGTATTACTTCTCCCAAGCGGCGCTTTACTTCAACATAATACTTCTTATTCACCGTACGATCATGTGGCAAGAACTCCTGATACACTACGCCACGGTAATCAAAAAAAAAGTGAGCAAAACCTTGGCATTTGATCGAACTTGGGACGATCGGACTTTGGTTTCGATGTCATAACCATATACCCATGATTCATAACCAGTTATGACCCTTTAAGTAAAACTGGATCGTCGTTGGCGTCATTCAACAATTCCTGAGCGATGCCGACATCCTCAGAAACTTTTTTAATAGTGATTCGACGATTCTCCATAACAATTTTATTCACTTTCTTCACATTTTCATCGGATGTTAATGTGTTTGGGCGTCCAGGGCGAGAGTCGTCATTCACATCTTCTCGATCTGCTGTGAAAAGATTGTACCACTTGTAAAAAAAATTCTGTCTAAAAGTACAATCACTGTATGCCACTGTCCGCAAAATTTGAACATTCACCTCATTTTTGAACAGACCTCGTATAACTTCTAACACAGACATATAATTAAGAAAATTATGTCTGCATAAGAAGATGATACTTACAACAGCCTGATAGGTTAGCGAAAAGGCACTCTTTTTAACTCCATCACAGATAAGTGCCCCTATACCACACATGAGGTTTTCTTTCAACGGAAGGATAGTAACTTTAAAAGGTTTCACATCAAGAGTATGCAGCGCGAAGTATTCAAAACAGCTTCATGATGGCTGTTTGAAAATAATTTAATAGTCATCAACAGTGGATGGAAATACTGTTGCCAATGTAAGAGCGAGGTTTGCGAACTAGTAAGAATATATTAGATTAATTTAGATAGTGCTAAGAGTGGCAATAATGAAAAAAAGTAAAATACGCTCTGGCGACGAAGTCTTTTCACAACAGATTCTCGCATCTCGCAGATTCATAGGAAAAAAGTTCACTTCACATTCATATTCAATAGACCAAAAACCTTTAGGTAGTTGAATCAAAAATTTTACAAATTATAGTGAGCTCCTAATTCTATTACGTTACCGTTATAATAGACAGCACGTGAGTTGACTAACTTTGTTAGTTTAGATAGAAAATAAAGTGGTTGTGTTTACAACCCAGTTCTATGCAAATGACATAGATAATACATTATAAAGTCAATGAAACTGAATCAAATAAATATATAAAGGTATTATGTGAATTAGTAAAAACAAATAATCCTGATACAAGTGAGTAAATCTCGATATTCCTAAATTCAAAAATAGATCACTTACCATTGTTTAAAATAATGCCTTTATCTTTATTACTTGTCATGTCTTGAGGATCAGTAAACCGTCTGCACACATTTGTCCATGACTACAACCTTCATGGTTATTTCTATCTCAAACTCAAATCGAAACGTTTGCTACTATATATCTTTGACTTGACCATGAGTCACAGATGTTCGTTGTCTAAAGAGGTTATCCGTTGCATTCATTTTCTGCATTGACAAGTTTTCATCTTATAACAGATGAACAGGATCAACCTCGACATCAACTGTATATTTACATGAAAATTATGTTTTTTCTGAAATTTCATTGTTTAATGTTTGCTCAGGTTTTGGAAGGGTCTATGAAACTAATCTGGGACTACTGAAATGTGCATTTTGTTTTTGCACGTGGATCCTAATCCCCCCGAGGGACACTATAGATTGATTGTGGCAACTAACAGAGATGAGTATTACAAAAGACCATCCAGGACTGCATTCACAGATGAATCTAATATTATAGGAGGTAATATTTACAAAAATAATCATTTTGGAACTGTCTCATATTCCGATGCCGTAATTATTGTGATAAACTATTTTGCAGGTCATCAAATGGCTCTCAGTAAACATTGCTCTTGTAATTTTGTAGAAAGGCTCAAATTATTGCAGGTCCCAGATAAGGAACACTGACAAAAAAATCCAACTTCCCCCCCCTCCACAGGGTTTAACATACCTTTCCATCGGCCTTGCAGGATAGGCTTCTCAGATAAGAATCCCGACCAAATCAATCATTTTCGGTAATGAAAATTCCAATCCTCACCCTCCGTATAAAGATAAGATTCACATTTTCTACAAATTTGAAAAACCTTGTAGGTCGACAGAAATTCTTGCAGATTGGGCCTCCCAGATAAAAATCTCGACCAGATTAATCATTACCCAGAGAAAAATGTCCAACCCCGACCCTCCGTTTATAGAAAAATTTCACATTTCTCGCAAACCTGAAAATAAACTTTGTAGGTTGGCAGAAATTCTTGCAGGGTGGGCTTCCCAGATTAAAATTTCGACTTGATTAATCATTTTCGATGAAGGAAATTCCAACCCCATCCTCCGTATAAAGAAAAATTTTACATTTCCTATAAATTTGAAATTGAAACTTACAGGTCGGGCCACTCTGATAATAATTTCGACCAAATTTATCATTTTCGAGAGAAAATTTTCCAACATCGATCCTTCGTGTGTGAAAAAAATTTTACATTTCTCACAAATTTGAAAATAAACCTTGCAGGTCGACAAAAACTGTTTGAAGGTAATTGACAATATTTCATGATAAATTTCACTAGTTCGGACTTCCATTGTCTAATATATAAAATGATTTAAAATCTCTGAAACAACTAAAAGAGAAGAATTAAAAATGAATAGCTGAAAATAACAATTATATTAAGCAAAAATAATCTGAAATGAAATAATAGTGAAATAAAATACAAGTAAAAGTACGATTCAACAAAAAATAAAAAGTTAAGAGATTCCAAGCCACGTTTGTTCACAACGTTTCGATTGTTAGTATCTACAATCGTCTTCTGGTGATGACTGGACTGATTCCTCCGAGAGATGACTATTTATGAGTCGTTCGAGTACTTTCACTTATCCTCGCTTTCCATTTTTCCGTTTCACTGGTTCAGTGGGAGATTACCGTTTGGCGGGAGTTGGCCATTTTTCGTGTGATGATAGGTTTCCATATGTTGCGTATCTCTACGCTAGCTTGGCTGAATGCGTTGTTGGACAACATGTATGTGGCTTCCTTCAACTCCCAACTCAATTCTCTTCCATTTCTTGCAACCCTTTGAAGTGGGAGAATGCAGAGTTGCATCTTTTCATGGAGCTGAATGATAGGGGATTGATATTCTTATGATAATCTGTTGGAAAAAATTGAGTGCAGTAATATTTTTTCGAGCGTATATATGTATATGGATATGGATAACTATGTTGGTATTGAAAAACCCATCAAACTCGGTATCACATGATCTTTTTATTTGAAAAAAAAGTTGTCAGTGTTTCTTGGTCTGACGTTGCACACTATTGTTTTTTTTTTTATTAAGGAGTACTAAAAATTATGCATCTTTATTTAAATGTTGTCTACCCTTGCTATCTAGTACCGTTCAAAAGATGGAAGGATTCTGGATACTGAAAATATGTTTTCTTTCCAAGGGGTAGATTTAGAAAAGGGAAGGGAGGGTGGGAGGTGGCTAGGATTTACCTCTAAGGAAATTGGTGAATCTAAGAAACACTGCCTCTCTGCTCTTTTAAACATTAGCGGAGAATTAACTGATGATCCTAGTGGGAGAGGAAGTATTGTGAATAATTATCTGGAAACTTCTCAAGATTTTCCACAGTATGTGAAACAGTTGGCGAAAAAAAGGTTTAATGGATTCAATTTAATTGCTGTTGAACTAAGGTACGACTTCATTATGAAGAAATCATTTATAATATTTGTTTGCTTTTCAACATTCTGTGCTATTTAGTTATTGTGTACTAATCATTACACTATTTTGTTGTAGCAAATATATGACCATTTTACCATTTCATTATTCACAAGGGAATGCATTTCAAGTAGACAACGTACATTATTACTACTAGAAAAATTGGATACATAGTACTTTTCTCTAAAGACTTATTTCTTCAGTGAAAGACACTGCTTCATAGAAGTAGTGTACACACAATGCAATCTATATATGAATTTCAATTTCAGTAAAACTGATGTGAAAACTTACCACTATAGTAATACTCCAAAAATAGAATCCATCTATTCTGGAAAACATACCCTAGGATTTGGAAATAGTCCAACATACATTCCTCTACAAAAAGTTATAGCAGGAAGAAACCAGTTTATTGAAATATTAGAGAAAAATCTCAGCAAAGACTACCTAGAGAAAGAATTGATAGACTTGCTCAAAAATACTGATAAGTAAGTAAACTGTATGGTGTTTAAGAACTGAATTATTAACTGGTAATTTATCAGGTTTTATAAGGCCGATTTCATTTAAAATGAATTAATCGAAAATGTCCTCTTAAGTTGAGAAATTAGGTAATTAACATTTTGAAAGACTGCTTTGGAGTACCTGATGGAATTCAATGTGTAGTTTGATTAAATAAATTTGACTTCATGAATCTTAACTTGTGTATATATACTATATGTTTCATTTTGTAGACATCTTCCGGATTTAGAGTTACAAAAAAGACAGCCGGAACTTTTTGAAACTCTCAGCTCAATATTTGTCAGAACTGACCCTCCAGTCTATGGAACCAGGTAGTATTTTCCAAAAATTAATCGTGGTATATATAACTCAGTGATTTTGTTATGTGAAGCACTGTATTTGATTATGATTCTTTTCAGGACTCACACCATAGTATTGATTGATTATGACTGGAATTTGGAGTTCATTGAACATACTATGAAGGATCCAATTGATAACTTCAAACCTATCTGGATCAATACAAGAATTGAATCAAAACTTTGACAAAATATTATATATAACTCATATAGAATTATGAAAACAAAAATTTTAATAAATGTACAAAACAAATCATAAACAATGAATTACTTGATATTGACATTTCTCCAATGTTGACAAACTGAAAGAGCAAAGCCATTTGAAACAACTACTTTCTTCTACAGATATTGATTTACACAGAAGTCAGTTCTTTCTTACTTTGTATATTAAACAGTGTACAAATAAATAAAATAGTATTGATATAAAATACGCATTCAAAGAATTATTTTTATTTCAATTGAACACTGTATCTGGGAGAAACATCGTGAAAGATATGTGTAAATCTGTTGAAGATTTTTGATGATGATTATACAAGTGCACTAACAATCAGAAATGTGTATAAAGTCGACAGAGAAATTAATCGCTCTCATAATGAAAAAGTGATCTTAAACAGTTTCTTTTCTATTTGGTGGGATGATAGACGATATCATATACATATGCAAAGACCTGATATCTTGGGTGAATACTTTGATGCCAAACAGGGGAGAAAATGGAATATACTCTCTAATAATGATCAGTCTTCCAGGCGCAAATATATGCAATGTGCAAGGAATATCGATTTTAATGTATCAAAAAATGACATGGACACTGGTTTGAGAATACTGTAAGGAACGAACGAACTGATGCACAGGAATAGATTGACCTTGTACTGAGTGCCAGAACACTCGAGAATTATAGGAAAGAAAGAAGTGAAGTGTGCTAGACATACTATGGTTGATCCAATACCTGCAAGACCAGATCAGAAAATGTATCAATAGACAACAAAGAGTACTGGAAAATTACCTCTGTGAACATGAATTTATAAAGGGATCATCCTAAAAAAGAACTGCTTCAATCGAGAATATGACAAACATCCAACAGAACACAAGTACAAAGTAATACAGAGAATAGGATTATTATAATATGGGTTATAAAAATATTGGAGAAAAAATGCAAAAAGAGATATGAACAGAATCTGGAACGATTTTGGAAACTTGACGAATCTCAAAAGAAATAATATATAGCAAAAAATTTTAAAGATGCTTTGAATAAGTATTATTTTCAATAGTGACTTTTACTTTATGAGCCATTCACAAAGAAATAATTCATCAATGAGACAAGAAACGTCCAAAACACAATCTGCCAGTGTCTCAAAAATGTTGACAGACATTTCATCAATACCTGATGTTCTTTTATTTCTAATTTCTCGACTAACTTCTTTTAATTCATCTAGGTCGTTACGTTGACACCCCAATAGTATGGAACCATAGAGACACTATTTTGCAGCACCTCACCTGCGTTAGACCTTCCATAACATGTTCAACGGAAAATGAAGTCCAAAATGAATAACAGTTTTTGGACGTAATGAAGAAGAAGCCGACAACAAGTGGAAAACATCTGTGTACTGAAAACTCATACTGGACAGTATCTGAATCATGAACCCAATCGCCACCCATCTGCCAATACAGAAATAGTCAAGACTCTAATTGATTGTGCATTCAGACTCTATAGCACAAAGTAAAGTTTCGACAAAGGACTAGTCTGCATCAGGAAATATCAGTAGAATGGTTACTCTGAAAAGCTGGTGCACCAGACTGGCTAGAAGACAACAAGAGCCCCACAAGGAAGCCTTCACAGTCAGTGCTTATATCCCGTATGTCTGTAGACTGTCGGAGAAGATGTGAAAAGAATTGAGTTCAACTATTTGTTTTAACCAACTCAACCGAATATTTCAGGCAGATTGTTTTATTCGTTTTCAATAAGTTCAGCATTCAGTTATTTTTTTACTTTATTTTATTTAATGGGAGTCTAAACTTGTAACATTCAATTAGGAGTTGTTATCATTATTTTTGAATTTTATTTTCATTTCGCTCAAGAATTCTGTAGAAAGTAACTGAAAGTTATTATTTTTGAATTTCATTTTTGTTTGATTCGGGAATAATAACAGGGAATGCCTACTATCCGGTCTATCAAAATGTTGCATAATTTTTTATTTTTCTCAAGTTTTTCCAATGATAAATGAAAACTAACAGTTATCATTCAAGTGAAAATCTACACAACTGTATTCGAGATAACTGTGAAAAATGACGCTTTATCAAGATCAAATTGGATCTTTGTAATATTAGTTATACAGAATCTCCACCTCTAAGCATACCCTGAGGCTGCTAGATTCTACCTTCTCATTACAAGCAACCTCGATAACCTTAACCAACAACGAGAGTTGATATTATTACTTAATAAACTTCATCCATGTGTTAGGTCCGGTTATGTTTTTATTATAAATTAATGATATCATTATGGTATCACTCTGTTTGCAGATGATACAATATTGCGTAAATAAAAAATCTCAGCTGAGTTACATCAGATTTAGAAAAGGTAAAAATTTGGTGTAAAGATTAATTTCTTGCCATTAAATGATTGGAAAACGAATATAATATCGTTAAAATGCTTGCTTGATGAACTTACAATAAACAATGATATATTACAAAATAATTTAAATACGAAATTTATTGTTTTTTTTTCGTTGACAATAGGCACAGATTTGATGGAAGATGTCAGATAACTCAAGAGTAAGATATTCTCCAGATGTTATGTGGTGAGAATAGTTTCTAATGAGCTCGGTTGCCATACCGCAAGAACCATTTACTATGCACTAATTGAATCTGAGATACGATATGGTATACCATCTAGGGGAGTATGCAATACAAATCTTCTCTCTTTCGTGATGATACTGCAGAAAAGGTCTATGAGATGTTTGTCTCGCAGGAGTAATTGAGCAAATCAATCACTTAAAATTAGAAATGTGGTCTGCAAACTTAGGCAATCTTCAATTTAAAAAAGGAGTGGAACATGTATTTTACGGGGTTTCCAATTTCCTTTACCTACACAAAAAAAAGTAGCAAATTTCTTTGCTTTGCTTCCTTTCTTAACTGTTTGAGGAAGTCTCATTAGTAAAATAATTTTGAATTACATGAATCGAAACAATTTTTTCAGTAACAATCAACATGGCTTGAGGAATAATAAATCAATTGAATCGGCTTCATACCACTTATTAAATTTCATTTATACACAAGTTGATTTTAACAAACTGGTTGTGATGCTCTTGCATTCGACAAAAATTCTTGTAATTTAATTAGCAGGCCTAGGCTTTTCAGATAATTTACTAAGCTGGGTGAAATCATATATGAAAGATCACAGTTTAATAGTTAGTTTTTTTATGATCTAGGATTAGCATGACTATTCTTATACAAATTGTGAATTTGCCAAAAAGAAAATAAATCTTACTACTACTACTACTGGAGTATATTTAAACCCCAAAGATGTAATACTAGGAGTACCTCAAAGTTTTGTACTAGGATCATTGCTATTCATCTACTTCATAAATGATCTGATTGTTTTTCAGAAGTATCACAACTATATTTGCTGATGGCACTGCAATTATTGCGTCTGGAAATAAGGAAGAATTATCGGAAAAAATTATTACCGCAGTTGACAAATTCAATGTTTGGTGTCAACACAACAAACTTATTCCGAATGAATCGAAATCATTTATTAGGGGAATCATGCGGAGCTAATGGTATTCAGTCATCAAAACGAAGTTGTGTTTTTAGGAACGGCTTTGAAGAAACATCAGAATCATTTATTTCATTCATAGGCCCTGTTGGGCATAGAACATGTCAATTATAAAGATACATTACAAACAACTTAACAAACAAAAAAGTTTAAAAATAATTAACACATATACAGTGGTCAGAGTATTATTTCATATCGAGAAATTCGTTTAAATCATAAAATAGATTTATGTGTAAGAATTTTTTCATGGCGCTTCGGAATCTGAAGAATAGTCTCATTCCTGATGTTCTCTGGGAGCTTATTGTATACTTTTATGCCTATCGAATTTGGTCCCTGTGACACCAGATCAATACTGTCGGCTCTGGGATAGATCAGGTTTTTAGACCTAGTCTGATATGGGTGTACATCATAGTATTTTGGAAGTGCGTTTCTTATTCTGTAGATATGACATTACTATTTCCAATAGATAGAGACATGCTAATGGGAGAACATTCAATTCTGCGAATAGGGATTTGCATGAGGTTTTTTTAGGCTTTTCCATTATAGTTCTTATCGCTCTTTTCTGGGATAGGGATAGACCATGTGCTGCTGGCATTGCTCCCCACAGTAATATGCCGTAGACCAAGGCTGACTGAATTTCGGCAAAATAGAAATTTCTCAAGCAGTCCTTATCAACAGTGTTTCGGATACAACGAATTTGATATATTTTTGTGTTTATTTTCTTTATCATACTAGTTACATGTTCATGCCAGTGAAGCGTATCTCCTAAAGTCATTCCTAAAAATTTCACATGCATATTTTGGTTGATGTAAATATTGTCTAGTTTTACTGAAACGTGTTTATCGATAGCCCGTTGCCTGGTATGGAAGATCACAAATTCGGTTTTTTCCAAATTGAGAAACAGTCGGTTGGCGGAGAACCACTCCCCTAGTTTCCCTAGTAATGTGGTGCAATCATCTTCAATGGCCTCGATGCATTCTCGGTCCACTATAAAGGCTGAATCATCAGCGTACATAGTTATATTGTAGTCTGGTATATATTCAACTAGATCAGCAGTGTATAGTGAGAACAGTATTGGGGCTAGTACGCTACCTTGCGGAACACCTCTACTTCCATCCTTACATGTCCAGAGCGATACCTATTTATTGACCCATCTGGTTCATTATGGGATATTTGAACGAATTGGCTTCTATCTGATATAGGTATGAGGTAAACCATTTTGCCGCTGTACCGCTAATTCCTACCAACCAGAGTTTTTTGAGTAGAGCCTCATGAGGAACACAGTCAAAGGTCCTACCTAGATCACAGAAAAGCCCTATTGGTGTTCGACCGTTATCAATTCCGTTGAAAATTTTTTATCAAAATCAAGCGTCGCCGTTTGAGTGGATTTTCTTTTTTCTAAAGCCGTGTTGTTGTTCAGGCAGTATATTATACCTGTTAATGAATGAAGTGATTCTGTCGAGCAGGCAGTATTCGAAGATCTTTGCGAAGGGAGAAATCCCTGATACTGGCCTATAGTTTTCAATACTCCATTTTTCTTTCTTTTTATATATCGGTGTAATTTTTGCTGACTTCATATGACTAGGAAATATCCCTGTTTCCAATGATCGGTTCATTATGTGTGCGATAGGTATGGCCAACTCTTTGTCAAATTCTCTCACAATACTGGCAGGAATTTCGTCTGAACCTGTTGACATTTTATATTTTAGTTTTCTCATTATAGTCGACATTTCTGCATCGCTAAACGGCAATAGAATGATGGAATCAGGGATACTTTTTCCCGTAAAATTAAAGTTGTGGACTTGAGGCATTAGTTCAATTACTTTTTTTGGAGCTTCCGTAAAAAAGTTGTTGAAGATATCTGCAATTTTGTGGGGATTTGTGACTTCTACAGAATTATGTACGATTTTCATGTTATCCTTAGTTTTTTCTTTATTTCTGAGTGTGTTTATAATTTTCCATGAGGTTTTACTTTTATTTTCCGACTGTGCTATTTTTTCACTAAAGTATTGTTCTTTACATTCTTCTACTAGACGTGAGTGTTGTTTTTTCTTGATCTTATAACTTTCACCGAGTTCATTATGGTGTTTTTGTAGGATATATAGATCTTTCAACTTTTTGCCAGAATCCTTGAGATCGTCTGTCACCCAGTTGGTTGTTATGTGGCCATGTTTATGCTTTCTGTACGTAAAGGGAAAAGACTGGTCAAATATAATTTTAAATCTTTTGTGAAAGAGGTTGAACATCTCGTCGGGTTCATTCGTTTCATATATCTCACTCCAGGTCTCGAATTTCAACATTTCTGAAAACTTCTGTTTGTTTTTGTAGTTAAAGTATCGACTATATGTCTGTGATGTTTTAATAGTTTTATCTAATTCATTTGTATTAGCCATTACCATTATCGATTTGTGATCCGACAGAAATGTGTCCGTTAGCATTCCCAAAATTTGTTGTCGATTCTGGTACTACTGTGATCAGTTACTATGGTATTTTCGAAAACCAATTCATCAAGTCCAAATTGAGACATAATATTTATCATAATATTTATGATTTCTCTTGCTTCTAGGGAAGGAGTATTAAAGTTTATATTAAAGTCTCCGGTAGCCCAGATCCTTGCGTCTACTGAAAAACAGGTATTGAGAGTTGCTTCCAGTCTAGAGACGAATAATTGAAAGTTTCCAGTGGAAGCTGTTCAGAACTGTATTCTCTGACATTTATTATGTCTGCTTCAATATCTTTCCTAGCGTAAATGGCACAGCCACCTCCGCGGAGGATCGATCTACCATAGTAAGTTATCAGTTTGTATCCATTGATTGAGATATTGCACACTTCAGTATCCTTAGCCCATGTTTCTACTATTGCAATGAAGTAGAAATTTCTCTCGTTTAATTCCAGCTCTAAAAGATGGTTTTTGTTTCCAATGCTACGGAAATTCATGGAAAATATGAAGTCAACTAGATTTTTTGCGGTGGTATCGGGTTTTGGCGGTCTTATATTATTTTGCATGACACCTGTAGATGGTTTAGGGTTTAAGCAACGTTCTGTAAAGTTTTGTCCATTTGTGCAGTGTTGTGTTTGGGTGGATGTTTCAGTGAGGTTGCTTTTCGTGTTTATAAAAAAGAATTTGGTCGACTATCTTCATCAGTTTTTACTTGATTATCTAAGAAGTGTTGCCCTCGCTTGAAATTAAAACGATTAAACCTTATTTTGTTCGGCCAGAAGCTTGGATCGTAGATTTGGTTTTTCAGATGAAATTCTACTCCAATCATGAATGACTGATTATCTTTTCTTATATTTTGCGTCTCCAATTTTTTCACAGACACTCAGTGCGATCTTGTATATATTTGTTTATATGTTCCCTTGTAACTCGATCGGGGACATGTGATACAAATAACCATATTTTCTTATCTATGTTTCTCTTCCGCAGAAACCTTCACTTTACGCGGGTAAGTTTCATGTGGGTGATTTATGAGCATAATTATCTATTATCATATTATTTCTTCATCTGCATATATTCAGATGTATAGTTCCTAGAAATGAACTTACTCTATTTTTCTTGGTGTAAACGAGACAGACTGCCTCGTGTACTGAGTTTACTATAAAATTCTCGCAAAAACTCTGTATTGGTACTATTCGTCGAACCTTCGTCTTTTGAATTAGCATTTTCTCAGAACGCCTGAATAACAATATAATAGATAGAGTTTAGGAAATGGAAAATACTCATATTCAAATCGAGTTACATTGAAATCAATGATTAAATGAAATATTTTTGAATCAAAATGTTGTTGTCGATGGTATCAAACTTTCAACACATTCGACATTAGTTGAAATGCCATTAAATGATTCATTTATTCTGCTGTAACTTACTTCCGATATAATATCTACTCATGTCAACAAAATGTATAAAACATACTATATAAAATTTTTTTAATATTAAAATTCACAAAAAGGATTAGAAGCTTTATATCTTCTATTAAGAAGATGACAGTACGACTAGCTGCCGAAAGCGCTCGCAGATAAAATAGAAGATATAAAGCTTCAAATCCTTTTTATGAATTTTAATATAAAAATACTGAAAGAAAAGGAAAATTAGTTGCATCATTCAAAAAAAATATATAAAAATTATATATAAAAATTAAAAATATATAAAAAATTTCTGGACAATGTAGACATTTTCCTTCAATACATTGATTATCCTGTTTCGAGAGGATGTTGCCTTGTATTCTATTCGCTTCTGTGAGAAGTTAATATACTTCATGTTGTTTTGGGAGTTGTTACGATATAAATCTAAACACAATTATGAATGAATGAATGAATGAATGAATGTTTATTGACTACTTTACATTACATAATGTTTGTAGTGAGTCAAAACAATATCTAAAAAATTACAACACATAGAGAAGCAAAATAAAATAAAATTTTAAAATATAGTACACTGCTACTAGCTATTGTAAAATGTCGCAGTGGCGAGTGCACTCCATAGAAATAGACTAACGATGTCGAAAATGCTCCATGAAATCACTGACAGAATAAAAACAATTAGTTAGTAAAAATTCTTTCAAGCACTTCTTGAATTTATTGTTTGATAGGATTTTATATTCCTGCGGTAACAGGTTGTAAAGATTATAGTTTAGAGAGTTTTTCTGTGATTTGGTTAAGCGAAAACGATCAATACGAATATTGCCTGCAGCTCTGGTATAATGATTATGTATATCGGATTGTTTGC
>WOGM01000192.1:0-15298 GCA_015342125.1 Leptinotarsa haldemani | reverse complement strand
ATCTTCTGACGTGTCTCGGCGTTTTTTCTTTCAATCAGTAGTTTTCGATAAATCCGTGGTGGGAAGTTTTCAAATGAACACCCTGTATAATTATAAAAGACCACATAAAATGAATATCCTATTCTAAAACCTTAATGATCAAACAGGCTGAAGTAAATTCACACTTACTTGTTTCAACACACTCCAGTGGTCCTAGAGTAATCCTTCCCAGCGCGTCCTCCGGCAAATCAGGTTGTTGAAGAAAGACCATCTCTGTTATACCTAAACTGCCAGCATTTGTATAATAACCGTCATCTGTATACCATTTATCATCATCTATATCCTCGCAGTTGCACCACTGAGATTTATTTTCACATTTCTTTCCTATAGAACACGGACATGTGCCCCTGTAAAGCTGCAGTTATGAAACAAAACTGATGTCAACTTACCTGAAAGGCCTCGAATTATTGCTGTTTTTGAGAATATCATGAAGAGAATGTTTGTTTCAGTGTTTCTATACTCATAATGAAGAAACATTTCAATAAACGTATCAGATAGGTATCTAGTTGAAATTATAAAAACTAATACTTTTTTTTCATTTGGTCATATAACTGAAACGAAATGTGAAACTCTAAACAACTCGATAGTAAGTAAACATGTATCAAAGTGGGTTGTACAGAAGAAGTGCTAGAATTATATTATTCATGAAGATAACCATATTTTTTCCTTCAATCATTTTTGTCGAATAATATTAACCATGTAATTCCCAAAACACAGCAAAGGTCGTAAATGGCATCTTAGTGTATACATACACATATCATGTGACAAATATTACGTTATGAAATATCAATATGTATTGGTAGTATATTGAATTAAATTATATTTCGAAATTTAGGAATTAGAAATTTTTTATCAAAAATACTTGATCATCACTAATACAACCAGGCAATATTTAAAACTCCCTTGGTTCTTTCTCAGATGAAAGACAAATGCAATGACTGAAATTGTTACTCATTTTGTTTGTTAAATTATTGAAAAGTTGGACTTGAACCATAAACTGTAATAAAAAAGTTAAAATTTCTACAGTCCATTAAAATGCCACTTATGACCTGATTGACGCCAAAAATGTAAACAAATAAATTCTAAAAAAATAATTCAAATACCTTTTCACGTCACCGATGAAATCCACCGTCTGGTTTGCAGAACTGATAAACCAAGTGGCTGAATGTAATTCTAAAGGAGCTCTCTGACAATCATATTTCACGTACTGGCTGCAATTCAGAGAGTGCGACACAAGTTCTTGAAGCATGTCTGCATCAAATTCTCGATATTTTATGCTAAAACTGAAGTCTTTCTCAGAAGGAGATCTGACATCCATCTGGCTCGGTAAATTATGTTCCACGATGGTTTTGGTAGAGTCTTCATGACTCTGGAACTCGCAACGAACATGAGCGGGGGGAAATCTTCCATTTCCATCAATATCAATGAGATAGACATCTGGTTTTGTATAACCTGCGGATCATAACCTTTGGACAGATACATAAGACATTTTGATTGTGTGTAAAATCCTGAATTTTCTACTTTATTTACTAATCATTGATAACTGTTAACACTGATGTGCAACAAATTACGCATTTATTAATAATAATGATTCAGAAATTATAGATTCTTTATCTGAGAATAAGATCCATTTTGCATACTGAATCGCATACCTCCATCATGTTCTTGTCAAAAGTTACCACTTATATCACGGCTTATATCACAGTTTATCACGGCTCACTTTTCAATTGAACAAAGTAAACAATCATTCTGAGGTCCTTCGAATAATTTAAAAAATGGGAGATTTCTATTAAATTTATACCATTTGTAGACATGACCTTCTGAAATTTCAAAGAATAATCGTACATTTCACAAATGCGACATTTCATGAAGACATCCAGAATTTGATAAATTCGAGCCTACTATAAATTGGCGACATTTCTGAATAAAGTCATCAGGTTATCGTATATTTAGATCTTACCCAAAAGTGCTAGTTCCTCACAAGTCTTCCTATATTGAGCAAAATGGCAATTCTTTCCTATATATCCAGTATTTGTACAATCACATATGAGCCTGTCTTCTTTCACAGAACATTTTCCTCCATGTTCACAAGTATTTGGTCTTTTACAAGCATCAATGAATCTACAGTCATCAAGAGTAACTTCACCAACCACCCTCTCACTTTGCAATATCGACCTGGGTTCCAAAAGAGCTCCATTCACAACTATATCCATCATACAGCCCACTAATCCAGAGTTAGATCTTGACCCTGCAGCTACCTTTATTTTATCGCCGATTGCAAACTTTATGTCAGCAATTTTCTCTTGTTTAAAACGATTGTCTACTGTCAACATAACTTCTGCTTTAGTGTAAGAGAGATTGAGATAATGCCATATACCTGGTGTCTTCTTAACGCTAATCAAATGAGTGATATTTTTTGCGTTGTCAGATAATTCAAATCTAACTTCGTCATTGACTACGCGTATCTCCCAATAAATCCCTGTTTGGGCTTCACTAGAAGCAACCACACTCAAGTTACTGCTAGCTTTGAAGCTAAACGAAAGAAATAAACTATCTGTGTGATTGTTATGCCACCAGATATGAGAGGAAGAAAATGGAAAAGTTATTGGAATATCCTTCACATCTGCTTCATAAAATTCTGGTCTCAGTATTCCGATGTAATGTACTTTTGGATTATTTTTATTCAGTTCATAAATAATGGAAATATCATTGTAAAATACATATTTTAAAGAACCAACAAAGTTGTTAGTGGACTTAAGACCAGTCTTTTTCTGCAATTCTGGTCCTCCTCCTATGTAGATTTCTGGATCAATATACAGCAGTGGGATACCGGTTATATTGACAGTAACAATTTCGGTATTCAAAATCAAATGGAGTTTATCGTATTCATGAAAAATGGTTAAGTTGTTCCACTGGTAGAGCCTGAAGTCTGGTGTCTGGCCCAGGATTGTAACCACGGGATCCACGCCAAAATTTACCTCTATGAAAATAGTGTTATTGTAAATGGAAGCAGCGATATAATGATCCAAACCCTGTTCTCCTCCAGCAGCATACAATAGTGCTGAATCATCAAATCGTGTTTTGAACATCAATGAAAATCGTGTAACCGATGAGTGTACCCGATCTTTCCAGTCATAAACTCGATAGGAAACATAAGATGAGCCTCTCAAGGTAAGAATTGTCGCAGCTGAAATATATTAATGCCATTGATATATCAAGTTTAACTTCTATAACTTTCTAACTATACAACTTACTGTACATATCGCAATATTCCCCTTCATATTTCGTACCAAAACAATCACACGTTAGAGCATTGTAATGGTTGATACATCGAGATCCCCGGAAACAGAGATTTTCGTCAGTGATGCACTTATTAGTACATCCTTCCTGAACGTTTTCATGTTTTGTTGCTATCAAAGGAGTAATGGGTAAAAGATCAGATGCAGATTTTCCCGTACTCAAAATTACATTTTTTATACACCCGACGAATGATTCGATAATGTATTTGACACCGTGCAGACGTTCTTCTGAACTCAAACCTAAATAATAAAATTTTATTCAGAACTTTTCGTAGATCAGCAGTAATGAAAAAATATTACCTCCAATGAGAATAACCGATGTAACATTAGCAGCAACTCCGTAGTTATTCTCCTTATCTAGTCCTTTTAGAGGTGTTTCTTCTTTCAAGTCGTCTACGAAAGCCATTAATTTTGCACTATGGACATCTATTCGCACCTGGAAATAGTTTCGTGTAAGTGTGTCAAATTATTGATAAATATGATTCAAAGTAAGGTTCATTGGGCAAATTGTGTAAAGAAATGAAGTTCTCATATCCACGAAAATCCATTTTATTTTTAGTTGAATAATTGCATGTTTTCAGATACCAACAAAAGATGTATTATTGGGCAATATACGCGTTTCTAGGGGATTAAGAAGTTGGTTAGTTTCATAAGAAGAACTTTACCATCTTCATTACTTTTTTATTTTGTTTGTATGTTTACAAAAATTATAGTAAGTTTACGAAGGTGAGTTATTTGTATAGATTCAAGAAACATGAAAGAGATAATATTTGGATCCGAGAATCGTGTGCTATAAGCAGACGTGGCGAACGTAGAGTTACAGCCCTCTGCAGTTGTCTAGTTGAAATTTCTGTCATTTAAAAGCAAGCCTCATCATCATCATCATCATCATTATTATTACTAATAATCGTAAGAAAATAAAATTGCCTGTCAACGTACACTTGTCGGATTATTAATTAAATAGTTTACATTATGACTTCAAAACCCTGCGTGTTGTTCAAGTATGGATTCAAGCACGATGAAGCGCACTTGAAATGAGGAAATTAGCGTACTGATAAAGAAAAGCATGCGATCATACCGTCACTGAATGCCATTCATCCTTGTTGAGTCCTCTACCAACCGTGAGTGCTGTGGAGTGTTTTCCATAGACATGTACGACTTTGAGTTGTCCCTGTTGTACTATAACGTATAAGGCATATGGTTGTAAAGATACACCTGTAGGAACTTTAACGTTATGATATACAAGAAGGCCATGTGGCAGACGTGTTCGGAACTGGAAGGAGATTTGTCGGCATAACCTACATTGAATAACAAATAACAATATTATCCATGATAATAATTATACAGTGTTCACATTATACCTAAATTATATTCGAGGCACATTTCATTACACGGTACTTTCATCAGTTGGACTGATACAAGAAAATATTCTAACTACAATGTTTTTACTTACTTAAAAAAATATTAATTCTGGCAAAACAGGTAGTTTTGAAAAAGAAATTACCAATTACAATGCAATATTACTTCTAGAAAAACAGGTATTTGAAAACCTAGCTGATTTGAAATCAATTGGAATACCCATATACAGGTGATATATCTGATAAGTAAAACACTTTCTTTAATGTTCAGATTCGAATAAATGTGGATTCATCGTTCCCCTAAACCTAACATTTACATTACGGTTGTCTTTAAAGAAAGTAAGCCTAAAAATGTTTGTAGCCTGAATCATTCTTTCATTCTATATATACAGCCAACCGACATTCTTCAACTTATAAGATATTTTTTGACCTCTTTGTATGCAATACATCATAAGCATAAGCATAAGCAATACAAGCATAAGTTTTGTAGTTTTTGTATTTTGGTTTTGTACCAATTAGTGAAGTGGGAACGCATAATAAAAATAAGTTAAAACAAAAGACTAGCATTATATTATTTTCAATTTCATTCAAGGATCACCTAGCGCCGTATACTATATTCGATGGAGAGTATACTTGCTAAATCAAAGTATACACGAGTTTCTTAGGTCTCAATAGTTGATCAACGATTAGCTTTTTTACCAGCTTGAGCGTTTTACCATTGATCCTGATATTAACATCTTCAAGTACGCCAAATCGATTCAATATAAGCCCTAAAAATAAAACGTTTTATGTTCGCAATAAGAAGCATACAGTGATTTGTTGCGGTCTCCATTAAGTCATTCAAATCACCATTGATGAATCATATGAATCTTTTATTTTTCGAAATGCAAAATCTATTATAAATTTAAGAGTCGTCCGCATATGAGTGTATGTACCTCGCATTGACTAAGACTATTCATGACTTTCGAGGAATAAAATTAGCCTTGTAGGACTCCACGTTGTAGGAAAGAGTTATGGAGAACGCCATGGAGAGTCAAGAGCTGTTGCGCTTAATATTTCTTAGGTCTTTAACCGTGTGTGGCCTTAGGATTTGCTGGCCAAAGTTCGATGCTATGGCTTGTCGGATCATTTTTGTGTATGGCTCTGCAGCTTCCTGAAAGTGGCCATCGATGGATATCTCTCGAATACTTTCACCATCAATGCTGGTGTTCCCCAGGGATACATATTGTCTCCAACCCACTTTTTATTGTATAACAACTACTTATTGGAAAAACCAAGGATCCAATAAATTGCTTTGCTCACTTGTCACGTCAATCCATTTGTATTCCAGGATATCGGCTACGGAAGCACATCTTCACCGGCGGCAGGAGGTTGCGTATCCTAATGAGGATCTGGAAGTTATTTCAAATTGGGGTGGAAGTAACCAGGTTCAATTCAATGCCACAAAAACCTAGGCGTCGGTTTTCTCCAAAAAGCATTGACAAAATTTCCATGTTATCATGATTTTCTGAATTTGAAGAAGAAAATACGGTGTATGATTCGAAATTTTTAATTTCGTCATTGTTAACAAACTCATCACATTGATTGTAATTGCATTGTTCAGAATGTCAACCGTTCCTATTTTTTTGCTTGTTANGTCTTTATGGCATATTTGTTTCCTTATGTAGTAGGGAAGTCCTAATATCAATAGAGAAATAACTGAATTTTCGGAGAGAGAATTGTCTGCTGAGTATAATAGCCGTTGCTTTTCATAAAAATATTCAAGAATTGTTTCTTGACGGAGTTTATAATTCAGAGCTTTGTCCCATTTCGTTATGTTATCTTCATCAAACGTCACCATGAAAGAATTTTTCCATTCCTCCCAAGAAAATGATCGGAATTCACTGAATTTTTGTTCATACCAATGAAGAGAAATACCGGATAAGTTGAATCTCAAATGATGTATTTTCTGATCGTCTGTAGTCCATTTGTTGGACACGGCCATGAATTCATATTGTTTTATCCATGTAGTTGGTTCATCATCTTTAATGTTGAATGGTTTGATTTTAATAAGTTTGGAATTGTCTGTCACCAATGACAGCCATTTTGACATCATATGGTCGAGTTCTTCTCTTCCAATAACTAGTTTGGCTTCCAGGTCTCCCTTATCTCCACTGCTTTCATTATAATTTATCTGAAGTATTTCGTTTTCCGACTGCGCCATATTGTAATAAACTTATAAAGAAACTAGAGGATGAATTCCTAACTAATAACTTTACTTATTAACAATTTACAATACTTGTTGTTATTATATCACTATGGTAATAAGGATATATGGAAAGAAGTAGGTATACATAGTGTTCATATACTACAATGTCAAAGTAACAGAAGATGTCACAGTACATAAATAATAACAGTAACTGATTTATTCGACTTTTTTGGTACTGGTACCAGACACAGCAAACATATATGAAAATTTACCAAACAAACATCATTTTGTTCACCCAAAAAAAACCTGAATTTCTATATTACACATGGTATACTTCTACATAGAGAAAAGATGTTATTATTATTCATCAAAATATGTCAGTTTTCAGAAGAGGAATTTATTGAAATAGGATTCCCTAATATATAGGTTAGCTGACTTAAAATGTAGCATAATTAACTAATTTTATACATATAATACAACTATACATACATATATTATTTGAATTGAACAAAAAGAAATATTCAATTTCCATCATTAATAGGTTGCAGAAGTTTGCTTTTGAAAATATATTCAATGATGAAGTAGAATTAATTGAATCAGGTAAATCATTCATTTATTCATATCATTGTGACAGTTGTTCCTGGTAGAATGGTGATATATGTCATTATTGAAAGTTATTAATGATAACAATTATGGTGGGGTCATTTTATTTAATATTTTATAAACGACAACCATGGAACACCAGAATAGTCTTTGTGATACTGAGAGCCATTGTAGAGCACAGCATGGTACAAATTAGTTTATACTTATAACATGGGATGATTCTGCAACCGTGTTAGGAATCACACGTTAAAAGGTAAGACCTCGTTAGTCCTTAGCTCGCACAAGTTCCTCAACTTCTGAGAGTTGTTTGAAATTATTCCCATTTCCCGATTTTGTCGTTTTTCTATTTGTTGCACTTTGTTCACAATGAGGTTATTTGGAAAAGTTTCTTGAAAATCGGTTATGACTACATTCCAAATTTGTACCCAAAACTCGAAATTGAATTTGTTTGCAATTTTTATAAGTCCAATTTTCATGTATTGCTTTCAGTGAAATAGGTAAAATCAATGAAATAATTGTATTGATATAACTGATATCGAAACTTATTATTTCAGCAAATGTTTATTTCATTTCCTATTGAACTTGCTGATTTGATTGTCATTTAATTTCGACCCATGTTTCTGTTGCTTTTAAGTAACTAATAAGAAAAATTTAAATTTTTTTGTAATGAATATTAGGTTTTTCATTCCCATTCCTCTTATAACGAATTTATTATTTTTGTAGCTTCTCGTGTAGAACCATTAATTCAAAATCGGACTTGGATATGAAAATTACCAAAAATTTTGAGTTAAAAATTGGTTTGATCGGTCAAAATCGATTTCAAAGCACCTTTTCCACATAACTCATTTCGATATCATACAAAATATCGATAATTTGCCCTTTTCGCAGGCACGCAGTAGGCTGGGTGTTAAGTACAGGGGTGTCTTCATCTTGAGTGTCACATTTTATATAGCAATAGTCTCCTAAACTGTAACAAAATTTGGAAATCGCATTTCTTTATTGCCAAAAGGTGTTATTGAATTGCTTGAGGAAAAGTAACACCATTCAAGTGTGTTGAAAATTCTGAAAAATACATGTATATCGTTATTGTTATTACCTATTACTAAATATAGCCTTTCTGTACTTGGCACATATGCCAAAAGTACTTGCTACCTAACGCTTCAAGGTTCATTTGAACGTGCCTTTAACTACATTTCTGAAAATCTTTGTCATTTGACAGAATCAACTTTCTAAGATGGTTTGGCCAAATAACTATAATCTACATATACAACGATGTGAATTCTAAAGTAGATTGCTACTTTGGCACAGACATCGCTCGCAGAGCGCAGCAACGATTTTCCTGCAATGCTTATCCATATTCATTGGAAAAACTGGAATTGTGGCTGAATTTGTGACAAGATGGATGAATCATTCGTTCTATTTCTGGTTAAATTCGGTCTCTATTTCTAAGTTATACTCAGTGAATAATTTTGAAGATATATGAGAAATGCAATTTCCCAATGTCCAATGTGCGTGAAAACGTTGAATTTTATCCGGTAGAGTCCCGAAAAAACATTTTTGCTAAACGTAGAAATCGATCCCTCTAACAGATAGGAAATCCTCTCTATTGAGTTTGGATCAATTTTTGAAAATGAATGTATTGAAGAAGAAAGTAATACAAATCATGAAATTAAGAAACAACAAAAATTAATTGGCGCTTCGGGGCGATTTCAATGATTCCAGTGGTACATTCGCTTTTTCTGCTGCAGGAAAACCCGGAAAAACCTGCACCACCACATCATCTGAAGATCTTGATTTGCCAATGTCCTCTCTTTCGTGGAGCTCCAATAAATTCAAGACATCGCCAGAACACTTAGTGACAAGACTATTGTCAAACTCAAAAATCAGTCTGTTTCATCTTTGACCAATGCGAAATAATGACCAGATTCAACACCAGAACCACAGAGAGTTTGATGCTTCCGTCAGTGGTCGAGTCATGTCTGAGAATCATCAGCGTTAGTTATTATTAGGTTAAGTGGTGCCTCACTATACTTATTTTCTCATAATAGTCAGTTTGGCGCATGTTTGGCAATACAGTTGATCATCACCCCTTAAAAGTTTCATTTTCAGATCATTTTGCAATAGTTACAACGTTTGGTCCTGAATTTTGGCGTAATTCAAATTTTGATAGCTCAAAAATTAATTTCTGTGTGCAACCACTCCACTACTTTGGTCCCTTTAAAAGAAACGCTTACCTATTAAGTGTTTATGTATAAGATACGCCCTCGCCGCTTTGTTGCTGCTAGTTACACTCACCTGAAACAAATAAAACGAATGAAATAACATCGAAAAAAAAAATGGCAATCGATGGAATTTGTACTATTGTGAAATTGAAACAAAGGAACTGGTTTATTTCAGCTCAAAATTAATGCAAATTTACTACAGAACGTTGAGTCGACCGTAATTAGTTGGTGATTGTCGAAGAAGCAAAGCAAGTCCTTATTTGATTTGCAAGGCCTCGTAACTTTCTAATTGAATACGAAACTTAGTCAAATCAGAAAACGTTTAGAAAACTATTCATTTAATGCATTTATTAATATTTTGGAAAGGCTTTGAGTGGATACAATGAAGTGTAATTATGTAAGATTATGTAATTATGTATTATGTAATTATGTATGTATGATTAAACTTCCTCTTGAGGATGATCACTTGGTGATCGAAACACGTGTCGAGGTGTTAATAACGATTTGGCGTTGGGAAAAAACTCCAGTAATATTTATTGCTACACCAAAGGTTCCAAACTGTGCATCATAAATGTAATTATGTAAGTACATGTGTAATTTACCTTAAAAAGAGAAAAAAATATTAAGAAGTTCGTATTCAGACGGAGTTCTGCAATTCTGCAGCAGAAAACTGTTTCTTCTTTGATACAATACAGATGGGAATTTAAAAATATTACATTTTTGATATTGATACCAAATATATATGTTTTTCACTGCAAATAGCAAACACTGCAAACAGCAATAGTAAAAAAAATCTGCTGCTGTCAGTTTGTAAATATTGAACAGAATGCTGGAAATTGTTGAAATTGAAATACTCTTCTTGACCTATCAACTGGTACGTACTGAAGATTACTGTCGCAGCTGTTGAAACATTTACTTGAAGAGTTCAGAAATGTTTTACTGGTTGAATACATTAATATCAGTAATAAAAATTCAGCAAATGCAACGAAGAAATTTCACATAAAATTCATGGAATGTGACGAACTCTCACTAGCAGAAATATTGAGAGTGGTATTTGAAGTTCGGTAAATTCATATTGTGAGAATTTTTAGGTTCCCACTGCTGAATAAATTTATCCCACTCCTGACACCATATGAAATTTTTTTGTAAACCACGTCAGTGACATCGAAATATTTCAACGGAAATTGTCAAGATCCTTAATTTATCATCCATAAATAGTCCAAATTGATCCACGGCCTATGATTGCTACCGAACGATAAAATATCCAAATTACGTCATATAAGAAATGAAACGAAGAAATTTCACATAAAATTCACGGAATGTGATAAACTCTCACTATCAGAAATATTGAGAGTTGCATTTGAAGTTTATTAAATTCATAATGTGAGAATGTTTGGTTCTCACTGCTGAATAACTTTATCCCACTCCTGACACCATATGAATTTTTTTTCGTAAATCACGTCAATGACACCGAGATATTCCAATGGAAATTGTCAAGATCCTAAATGTATCATTCATAAATAGTCTAAATTGAGCCACGGCCGATGATCGCTACCGAACGATAAAAAATCCAAATTACGGCAAACTAGCAATTTTTCACCATAGAAGCGGTAATCTATTTCGCGGACAATGTTGTATTTCAGATTAAATAAACACAAATGTTCATTAACCATAATTCACTGGCGGGCGGTCGGGGGGGCGGGGTTGTGATATACTTGCCGCCTGCGCCGGAGTTATGTCTGCGGCTGAGCGCTATTTCTCATTTGTACCTACAACCGTGCTTATTATTGCCTCGGGTAACGTGATTATGAATATGAGAACTGCAATGTATGCACTTTTGTTTCGTTTAATTCGCTTGTAATGCGGAAATGGCATCCTAGATTTTGGTTGACAGAAAAACGAATTGAACAGGTAGGTTATGAAGCTATTGGGGGGGCGATTTTCTTATGGTGATTCATCTTCTGTTTTCTTCATCATCGTCAAGTTATTTTTTTATTAAATGGATCTTAAAATTGAATTCAATGTCCGCTGAACAGCGAAAACGTATTAACATTCATACAGAATGATTTATACAGGGTGTAAAATAAAACTATGTATAGTAATCATAGTCCGCCTATGTCTTTGCATGGAAAAAAATATTGACATCATGCAAGTTCTTAGAAAGAGAGAAAATATTGTGCTTATGAACAGAAAATTAACGTAAGGAAGATGAAGTGCAGTGAATTTCAGGAGTGAAAAATGTTTCATGTTTTTAACAATTTCTAGTGAGAGTAAGTCTATAAAAGAAAAGAAATATGGAAGTTTCAGGCGCACAACTTGTTTAAGAAGCATTTTTAGAAGAAGTCACAAAAACTTTTTTTTGTAGTTGATATTTTCTCAGACAGATATCTAACATTTATGTACAAAATATACTGAGAATTTGATGATCTAAAATGTCCTTTTATGTTAAACCTGAAAACTATCTCACCTTCAGCTTAAAATATCAATGTGTTTTTTTTTTCAAAATTAACACTGGCCTTGTTTTGTCAAATCTTCTATTTTCAAACTGAACAAAAAAAGTGACATAACTATGGAACAATTCGTCGAACAGGCAAGGACTTAATTATAAAAAATATTTTCCGTTTTTCACAAGTCATGTAAAATTTTTCTGATAATGGTTTTTCTACACCATCTGAAAGTTGTTTAAATAATGGAAGGCCACTCCTAATTCAGAAAAGATTTCACATCGAAATGTATGAGGTATTTTTGTTGTTCAAAATCAGAATGAAATGTTGAATCAAAATATTGTGAAAAAAACGTAGGTTTTTACGGAAATAAATAACTTTTGAGGGAAAAATCCCAAAAGAAATTGAGTTATTCTAGGAAAATTTCACATTTTCTGAAGAAATAAGTACCACCAAAGTTGTATTCTACTTGAAAATTTTCATTTCTCACATTAAACTGAAATTTTATGTTATTTTTAATACTTGATTTTTTTCATTACAGTAAAATTCAATAATAGAAAGCACCAAATTCTCAGAAATATTATTACGTCAAAACGAAAACAATTTTGTCAAGATTGTGATATCATTCTTTTTCTTCTGTTAATTATAATTTCCGTACGCCACTGCAGCAGACAGATCAATATTTTTCATCTGATCTTATTTTTTTTCAATCGTATTTCCTATAGCACATGTTGATGTAAGTTTTCATCAATTAATTAAACTAAACTCGAGTACGTGGAGTTAAATTATATTTTTTTTTGCTTTTTCGATGAACAGATTTTATATTCTTGTACGTAAATCACTCTAGACTTTTGTGGTAGTAATTTCAATACCATCTACCAAAAATCATAGGGCACTAGAAGAAGAACTAACACTGTAACATGATATTCGCACGAAATTTCCTAAAAAGTATGTAGGTCAAACCAAGCATGGCAAAAACACTCGTATCAAAAAACACACACTCGTAAATAAAGTAACAGCTCTGTGTAAAATTCGCGCCTTGTATACTCATTCCAATAGAGGAGTTTCCCGGCATATAAATCACTTCTACAAATACAATCGCGAAATATAGTCATCGGTCTGGCTACGCGACAAATAACATTCATCCCGGCAAAAAGTATAAAAGCGAAACTGTATGGAAGATAAACAAATATTCCGATAAATTCCGAAGCAAACAAAGCATATTTTCTAAGCGTCAGCACATCGTACCACCACAGTTTAACAATATTAGTCGGGTATCATTTTAATACGGCAAAATTAGGTAAAAACAAGGGAATATGACATAACTTATTAAAAAGTTGTGCTGCCAAAAAGTTTATATAGACATATTTTGTTTTCATAAAGGTCAATTGACTTTCGCTTTCAAGAATGGCTGAGACGATTTAATTTACTTTATAAAATAAAAGAAACCCTAAATTCAAATTCATCTGGATTTCACATTTCGAATGCACAAGTTGAACATTGTTGTTCTGCGTCAGGTGCCATACAAATAATTTTAAATAAGCAGTAGTAAAAAAACCTCATGACTTGAATATCTGATACTTTTTTAAAATTATTGGATTAATTGCTTCTTCATGCCCTTTGCCTAGTACCTAGATGGTTGCTTCTTTAATGAGTTTCTTGATTTCTTTATTACTTTTCCACCTTCTGCTTCTGTTTTATTTATCATACTTGATTTTGACTAGTTTCAGACAAGTTCAGGAGAACTTTTTTCTGAATCATAATTTTCAGGTTTTTTCAGTGAATTGTTAGTCGACCCATAAGGTCCTAATGGTTTGGGCATACTTTTTTATACAAGATAATTTTATAATTTTTTAAAGGAAAAACAGTTTTCTGGTTCGAAACAGTGTCCCAAGCTTTTGAGAAGCATCCTTTGCAGTTCCAGCGACATAATTATGTCAAGACATATTGGTGTCCATTTTAACCCCCAAGAAACTTATCGAAGCAGAAAGCGGAATTGTCTGTTCGGTTGGGAGACATTTTTCTTTTTGGAGAAAACCGTTTTGGAGAAAAGTATTTGAGATATATCCATCGACGACGCTTGCAGGGAAGGTCACATAGTCAGGGAAGGTCACAGAGTCACATAACAAAAATGTGCCTCCAAGCCATAGCATCGACGGTTGGCCAGCAAACTATCATGCTACACACGGCCAAGGGCCTTAGAAATATGCCTTCATGTTTCTTGATGGCGTTATTCCACAAGAATCGTTTTTTTATACATAGATTTCTAATACTAAAGTCATCTTCGCTTGTTTCCAACAAGTTTCTTAAGTTTGTCCCACACTAATTTTACTAAATCGAAACTATTACCTATCTATATCGATTATATAATCGATCATTGAAGCAAAAGTAATCAAAATTTTCCATTCAAATTTTGTTGTAATTGTAATTTTTTATTAAAATATCATTTTTATCAATCGTATAATTACAAGGTACACTAACTTGGAAACTACCACTAATATATTTTTTCACAAGAAATCCTAATTCTCGTGTACTATCCCCATAGGCATGGAGATAGACAGAAGCGGAAAAAAGAGATGGAAACTCGCTGCTATCGACTTGATTAAATAAGCTCATTGAATTCAATCTCGATCCGGCCAATCTATCCAATTTTCCGGCAGTCTTATCTTTTTCAAGGAATCCTCCCCTATGATGTTACCCAATGGAAGATCGTATATAAGTCACGTGTGTGAACCCGACTCTAATCTAAAGATTTATTCAGGCATAAATTCATCCGAAAAATCCTGTTCTGTGTGTTCGCTCGTGCAATTAACTCGATTCTTTGATTGCTTCTCGATTCAGGCTGTTTTCTTTTCAAGTGGGATGTTTGTGAAAAAGAAAAATATTTTTGCAAAGAAGAGGGATTTTATTCCCTTTTCACATTAATACTTTTTCATCAGCAGAAACGAGTGAACCTATCTCTCAGAAAGAAGTTCCATTTTCAAATATTGTTGATTTGATAATCGCTTTTGGCGCAGTCGGTAGGATTGCGGTTTTATCGTTTCTTGTTAATCAACTTATCAGTTTCTAACATTGTCGGAAAATATTTGGCGATATATATATAATCTTGAACCCTTTTACCCTCAGGGTGTCGGGTTATCATTTT
>WOGM01000191.1:0-15314 GCA_015342125.1 Leptinotarsa haldemani | reverse complement strand
CGGGAGTTGGCCATTTTTCGCTTGATGATGGGTTTCCATATGTTGCGTATCTCTACGCTAGCTTGGCTGAATACGTTGTTGGACAGCATGTATGCGCCTTCCTTGAGTTTTATCCTAAACCAATGTTCCTCTCTGTGTATAATCTCAGCTTTAAATCGCAGTCCACGTTTGGTGGCCTGGTTTTCGTGACGCTGCTACGGATAGTGTTACCGGATCTGAAGCAGGAACCATTTCTTCTTATTCTCTCCTATAATCCTTTGATGTAGGAAAGTGCAAGCACTGGTTGTGATGGCTCCTCTTCTTTGCGAGGATCCTGCTGTGTTTTAGCCAAGGTCATTTCTACCATCGCTTTGGAGTAGCCATTTCGTTGAAAATCATTGTTGATGATGTCTAGTTCCTTCTTGAGACCTTCCTTCGTATTACAGAGCCCGAAAGCACTGTCTAATAGAGTTTCCACGTATGAAGTATATATCAGTAAAATATAGTTTATACTGTTTCTGTATAGATCTAGTGACACAATATCTACTGTATGAACATTACCTAGCAACACTGGTCGTGTTGATATGGCCCGACTTTATACTTCACTAGCATGATAAAAAAAGCCACAGTCAATAACTTAACACAGCTTTCAATAATTCCAAGAGGGTACGAAGTTTACCACGCTGGCTAGTACTAGTACTAGACACTTAACCAAATAAATTCTGAACTATCACACCTTTCAGTGATGTCACTTCTTTCTTAAATTTGTAGAAGTTTGTCTCATTTGATGTAAAAAGACAATTGACCCAGCATATGAGTTTTTGCATTAAACTAGTTTCATGTTATTTGCACCTCAATAATTCACCTCTTTTTGTGGAGCAACTGTACCCTGGCCAAATTGTTTCAATGCTGTTCAGACAACTGTACGAGTTTATGTAAAAAGCTCAAATTGTTAATATACCCCTTTTTAAAAAAAATAGCCTGCAGGTTTCATCTCACTGTAGGTCGACAATCAATCATGTTATTCGTTCATCATCAATAAAAACATTCAATGAAAACGTTTGCCCCTAAAAACTGCATTAATATGGTATTGCTAACACTTACAATAGTTTTAAACGGAACTGCATAAGGCTCTGCAACAATATTCAATGGCATTTGAAGTTATTATATAGTTAGAGTTTCTTCAGTTATAGATATGCTATCATTCGTATAAAATGATTGACAACGCATGACATTAGCACCGATTTATGTTCATCTTATCGGTTAAAGAGGTCCAGTATATTCAATCGCTGCAGATATTGCCTTCATTCGGAGATGGTATCTGCACTTAATATTTGAACTCTTGTTATTTCATCCTAACCCTAATGGAGTTGCACTGAAAACAGTTGCGGTTAGATAGGGGTTGGATTATTGATTTCACTCACTTGAAGTGTTGATACCCAACATAAAAATCTACGATAATTCATTACGACCGAAAACAAGTTTGTTCTCCTTTCATTAATATATAGGGTCTTTTATTAGGCGCTTAATAACTTCAAATTTGAATAAAACAAAGTGTGCATCTGAAACGTCGAATTTTCCATGATTCTGGCGCATAACTCGGGGTGAAGTTGACCGATGGCATGGGTTATGTTGGCTTTGAGGACCACTGTTTTTTGTGGCTTATTCGGAACAACTGCTACTTGAGAAAACCCTACAAGAAAAAGTCTCATGGGATCAAATCTCACGATCTTGGTGGCCAGTTTACACCACCTCCACGTGAGATGACCATACCCGAAAGTATCAAATGTGACATGAATTGTGTGGCACATAGCGCCGTCCTGTTGAAACCACATGTCGTTATCCAGAAGAAATTTGGCAATCATCGACCTATAGTGCTCGTCATTGACAGGGATGGCCTCGCCAATGTCATTATCAAAGAAGTATGGGCCACTAACCCAAACTCCACAACAAACAGTGACTCTTTCGGGATACATTGTGGATTAGTATCGTTCCCAATTCGACAATTTTGTTTGTTCATGTACTCATTCGCCCAGAAATAGATAAAAAGGATTTTTCAATGAAAATCAGTTGCCAACTGTTCCAGAGTCCATACAGCAAACACACGTCTTTGCATATGATCTGTTACCTTCAATTCCTGGGTCAGTTGAATTTTGTACGAGTGCAGGCCCAAGTCAGGATGCAAAACTCGCCAACTTGTGGTCTGCGAAAGGCCGAGTTCTTGTGAGCGACTCGAGATGTTGAATGATATACCCATTCACGGTTATTTGGTAAAACAGACAAACAAGATGAACAAGATGGACATTATTAATTGTCGAAGTTCAAAAGTCTCAGTTGGAATACCCTTTAAAAAATCAATATAACAATATATTTAATGAACTTTTCTAATGAACAGGATATGACTACAAAATGCAGGATTCTTAAGTAAAATTTGAAAAAACTTTAGGCTTCTTTGGTTGCTCAGCAATTCTACATTTCATTCACATTGAAAAAAATAACGCCTCAGCTCAGGCACTTCAGGTAGTTTAGGTAAATTTGCCTATATTTTGGTTACACCAGGTAATGTTCTTTGTGTTGGATCTTCTCTAGGTTTACTGTTCCTAGGATGTGTATTGTTTTGGGTAATATATTGAATGTTAGATCTTGTTGTGTTTTGATTTGTATTTGTTCCTCAATAAGTGAATTATGACTGTTAAATTTATGGATATTTAAGTTTTCCCAATGTCCACACGGTTTTCCTGATTGAGTTGTTGCTCTAGGGGTGGGGAAATTATGTTTGTTTTGTATGGCGTGTATTGCGAGGTTTGATTTATATATTATTGGGTTTATGTATGCCTTTTTGTACTCATCGTACCTTTGGATCGGTTTTTTGTTGGTTTGGCCGATATAGAATTTGTTGCAGTCCAAACATTGTATGCTGTACACCCCGTGTAGGTTTTTGTCTTCTTCTTTTTCATAACTGTTTATTTTTTGTGTTATTTTCGTGTTTGACTTGTATGTGATGTTGATGTTCAGGGGCACCACACGCCATACAAAACAAACATAATTTCCAATTTTCAATTGTTCGTCGAAAGGAAAGGAGATACGGAGTACTATAAGGGCTATCCATATTGAGATTGCTGCAACACTTGACACGTGTTCAACAATTCTTGCTATCAGACGATTCATTTCACGCTGTGAACAACCTAAACAATTTATCACAGACAATGGAACAAATTTTGTTGGAGCGGAAAGAGAGCTCAAAGAAGCTGCTAGTACGTTGGATTTTACAAAGTTGTCAGATGAAGTTACTTGCCGGGGAACTTTGTGGAAATTCAACCCTCCAGCTGCTGCGCTCAGGGTAACTTTGAAAACAGCTTGCCCCAAAGAAGTTCTTTAAACCTTGATAGCCAAAATTGAATATATACTGAATTCTAGACCTTCAACACATCTCAGTAGACCCTAATGACCTAGAAGCGATCACTACCAATCATTTTCTGTTGTTGAGACCAGATGGTGTTGATATCTACAGTGAAAACAAAAATGATATACTCGGGCGAAAACAGTGGCGGTTCGCTGAAAGTTTGGCAAATTCATATTGGAAAAGGTGGATCACAGGATATCGTCCTACCCTGATTCCAAGAAGTAGATGGCATTCCAGAAGTGAAACTATCGAAATAGGAGATATAGTTGTGATAATAGATGAAAATGCATTTAGAAATGACTGGTTATTGGGTCGCGTGGCAGAGACGGCGTGGTATGCGTCATTCGAATCCATACGGAAAAAAAGCAGCTTCATTAGACCAGTCACTAAACTGTGTGTTTTGCCTACTGGGGTTAAGACTTGACTTCTTCACGGGGTGGAGGATGTTGAAGACACTGTATATAAGTTTGATATTTTATTTTGACAGATTAGTCACTTGTTTAAAACAATTCAATATTGAGAATTCACTGTAAGTCAAGTTGATAAAAGTTCCATTTAAAATCGTATTCAGCAGGTTTATTAAACCAAAAAGTTTTAACAATGACCCTGTAGATAACAAAACATTTTTGAATAGTTACTCATAATTTGTCGAAGGAAAAGTTAATGAAAGTTCATCCCGACTAAAAGTAGGATTAATTGGGCATTTTCGTGTTTGACAATTATAGGGAAACAACATTTGGTGATTCCGACGTGATCGCGATATGGAGAAACGTACGTTCAAGCGAGAGAGTATAGATCGGAATCAAAGTCTGTCATCGGACTACTTATGGTCAAATGGATTTGAAAGTCGTGAAAAACTAGAATTCAATCTATGCAAACTATCTGAAAAAGTCTTTGAAGATAAGTTTGGCGAGTCAACTTCCCTGGTACATGAGGTTCACTTGAAACAGTTTGTTCACTCGAGAACCTGATTATCTCAACGAAGTTGTTTGGATTTGGAAAGGAAAAGAATAGTTTTTCATATATAGTCAGTGGGCATACTTGAAGACTGGTTATAAATCAAATTATCTAAAAAAGTCGTTCAGACAGTCTCAACCCCCTAGAATAGCTTTAAAGATAGAAAGACAAAGACGAGAGCTACGAACTGGAAGAACAACAACTGAAAGACAAAAATTGTAGAGAGTTAAAGAAAAAGAAAATATCGGATAGTTCACACCTTCTCCACCTTGAAGAAGAACGGCGTAACGCCGAGATAGATATATAAGAAGAATGCAATAGTTACGCAAGGAGCGAAAATATCAGGAGAGAATTAGTTGAAGAACAAGAACGAACACTGTATCTCAATGGTTTGATTACACATCTCAACGATGTCAATATGATGAAAAAGAAAATCTTTCACGTATCCTTTAAAAAACTGAGAAACCCACTGACAACATGCCCAAGATCGAAGGAAAACTTCTTGAAGAGAAACTAGGTAAAATCACATCATGAGATACAACAGCTTTGCGAAACTGTTGCAAACGTTCTCAGAACGTGTTCCCTCCCAGCTTCAGAAATTCAAAATCCACCATCATATGAAATTATGAATCCAGATAAATTTCACAGTTTCCACAGTTTGATGGCAGTCCCCAAAATTGGCACCTGTTCCGCAAGTCTTTCAAGAATCTCCGGAAGTTTTCACACTAGAAACGATATCAGAAACTTGTGAAGTCCAGAAAATTTCGGGATTTATAGTAGTCAACTGGATGACAAACTACCAACTGATTCGGGATAAGCTAGCTGATTATATATTACTGACAGCTACAAAAAAATATATATCGATGATACTTGCTATATCAAATATTAGGCTTATGGTGGGACACCTGAAACGACGTATTTTCCTTCAGACTAGCTTCAGAAAACTTAATATCGGAACAACCTACAGAAAGGAAGGTTTTGAGAGCTTTATGTTGGTATACGACCCGATAGGTTTGAACTCTACTCATTAGGATGATTTGTTACCTGAAGATCTTTTCATTGCTTGGAATCTTTTCATTGCTTAAGAATCGAAATTCACTCATTCTGTGATAGTAGTGAGAAAGCATTCCCACCAGCTAGCTTTCTTCGTGTTATTGGAGAAGATGTTGGAAAGATGATGTTTGTGTTATCTCAGCGAAAACGAGAGTTTATCCTCTAAAACGTCTAGGCTGAACTCCAGGCGGCAGTGATGGCGGTCAGTCGGCTATCTTATGCAATAAGAAAAGAACTCGAGTTCCCCATAGATGAAATGTTTTATTGGTCCGATTCATCATGTGTCTTGAATTGGAAACGAGAAGTCGCAAGGAAATATACACCGTTTATATCACATCGAATCGATGAATATCAGAATTTACACGTATAGCAGAAAGGCGGTGGGTCCTAACTGAACTTATTATCGCCGATGAAGCTACACACAGAAAAAAATCGACAGAGTAATTTCAAATGAATTGTTTTCTCAAGAAACCAGAAGAATTATGAAGAATCGAAAATTAAAAACCTTTCCATTTGAATAAAAATGATGTAGAGCCAAGAAATCGGAAAATTGTTTCGTCATTTTCCAAAAATATGAAGAATGCCTCGCAGACATACGATGATTTTCGAAGTGGAAAAGTCTAATCAGGACCACCAGATGGTGTTTGAGATATTTTTGGAAATAGTAAGGAACGAAGAAAGATTTCCTCCAAACCTTACAGTAGAGGAAATCCTGAAGGCTGAGAATATGGCTGAAACATGTTCTACAGTAATGTTTTCCACAAAAAATTTAAGAACTCAAAACTGAAAAATTTCTGAGTGGTCAAAACAATCTAGCCTATTTATTCCCAGAAATGAAAGATGTAATTATGGTACTGAGTGGAATAACGAATTTCACAGAATTCATGGCGGAGATCACACGACAACCCATTATTCTGAGTCCAAAACATGAACTCTTTGGGTTGTTGATACAACATTATCATGAAAAATTTTGTCATCAAGAAGTATAATTGGTCATAAATGAAATCAGACAAAAATACTGGGTGATAAGTCAAATCAGCATTCTTGAGGCGTTTGAAAAGTAGGATTGAGGAAAGCAAACCATCACCACCTCTAATGGGTCAACTACCTGAAGCACAATTAAAGAGACGTGTTTCATCAACACTACTTTCATTAACACTGGAATGGACCTTTTTTGCCCCAATTATGGTGAAGAATGATAGGAGATGCGAAAAAGATGGGGTCTGCTATTCACATGTCTGGCAGTTAGAGCTATCCATCTAGAAATTGCACTTCATTTACTTCAAATCATATTTTGATCGGCTCTTTCAACTAGGAGGGTGATTTGATTCCAATTAATCTAGACGCGAATACTCTGAGAAGAGAATGGAAACTTTCTTGAATGCTAACAAATTCGTTTCGGACTCGCTGGACAAGAGAATATCTGCCAACTTTGTCGACACGAAGTAAATGGACTAATGTCTGCAAATATATAGCACTGAATGAAATGGTCATCCTGGTCGACGAAAAAGCACCACGCTATAAGTGGAAATCAGTAAAATAACGGCTATTTACCCAGGAGTCTTTTCATTACTGTTTTTCCATGCCCTCAAACTTCCGGTGGGTGAATTTATATTTAGTATCGGCATTGGACATATACGGAGCCGGGGCGGATTGTTAGTAAGCATATATATATTGTATTCATTGGAATAAACTAAAAGAGTTGGCTCGTTCTTGTCATAACTATTTGTCCGTATAAAAATGTATTTAGAAAATTTTATTTTTCTCCTTTTCGGTAAATCAGACCGAACGCGTTCTTTGCTGTAAAAACTAATGACGTGTCTCTTGCAGGGTTAATTGTTGTTTATGATGGAGCGGAGTCTTTAAACCATTTTTCAAGCTATCGCTTCACTTGAACGGTATTTTTCCCATCAAGAAGCAATGTAAAATTAAAACACGAAATTGTTTCTGATCTTTTGTTTTGAAAACAAGAAAAGTAGTGTCAATCTTATCACAAAACTTTATGAATAGAATATCATGAAATTCTACAGCTTTTTTCAAAAAAAGCGGGGAATGCAGTAAGACTATAGAACCATTAATGTGTTAGGCGCGAAACTTTTCAGCCCATGTGTGTGGATCATGTAAAGAAATAACTTTCAGGCACAAACCGGAAGAAAAACCCCTATTGAAACAGCTACTTTATATAAACATTGAATTACACGAAATAAAAATACTTCCGAAACAAATACTTTTATATGAACAAAAATGTTTTTCTCTATTCAGTTTGTATTTCAAACATTCGTTATGAAATTGAACCAGATATCATTCACAGGACAATATAGTAAATAGAAAAGTAAAATATCACTTACATGGAACAGTAATCCTCACATTCGATGTTCCGTTGTAAGATACTTGCTGTATTCAGTCCCAAATTTAAATAATATTAAAAAAACATTCAAATCGTTCATAAAATTACGACTATGTGACGAATGAGTTCAGTCTACTCATGTCATCGATAACAGTACATAACGACATTCATTCGCTTATTTGATTAAATTCCAGCCGTAGGAATCTTGTTTGAATTGAAAGAGGTATATTTTCAGGAGAGATTATTTTTTGGGAAAGAAAGGTTCTGATATAAAAAAATGGAGAAGAAGCCAAATTTTTTTTCTCAAAAATTAAGCCCTTCTAAAAATATACTCCTTTCAATTTAAACAGGAAAAAAGTTGTTAGAGACGAGCCCAAAACTGTTGTTTGGCAATTTCTTTCAATAAATTTCATTTTTCAAGTAATTTGTCACTCATATCCATGTGATGATAAAATATACCTCTGTCTAGCCATATTCTGTCGAATACCAGCGTACTTGTGAATTTATATAACAATTAATCTTTTGTTTTTAATTTTCCGTCAATATTTCATTGGACACCGGGGGATGTGTTGAATAGGTCACCACTTTACTTGTAGGAAAAAAAAACAAAATATTTTTCGATAATTTGTGCACTTACATCAATCTTTCACAAACTGGGAAATTGACTCCCTAAACAATACTTCATACAATTCATGCAATAAAACCGTTTTAAGATATATATATATGACCTATGATTTTCATTTGGTTGTTATACAAAACGTCAATTACGCAAATTTGTTGAGATGACTTTTACAGCATTTTCATTCTAGACAACTCAGTTATCAGCAGCTTTGTCAGATTGGATATGACGACAGACAGATACCCAATTTTATTCACTTTAAACATAACATCCGATCGTGTTAGGAGATCACAAAAAAATCTTGAAATGAGGGTGAGTGAGGAAAAGCAAAGTACTGACTATTGCAGAGAAAGCACCAATAGATTATCACCTGCAAATGCATCGGATCATCAGCTTGTACTGCAGCTTCTGAATATACGAAGGACGAAAGCTAGATTTTACATTAAGAGTGATTTACATATCCATAAAACTCCATTGTGAGCATAGAATTTAGGCGTTTCGAAAGGACGGAACAGTGACTTTTTTGTTGAAAGGGAGAGTTGACTCCTTCTTTGAAGCAATTCAAGTACCTCCTTTATTCTTTACTATCAGAAAATGTATGAAATTGAATATAGAAAACATTTGGCAGCGATACACAGATTAAGCGTTATAAGAAAAAAAAAATAGAAAAAAAGTGTTATTATTGCTTGTTCTTTTAAACAAACTTATGACAAAACATAACTACCTTATTCAATGCAAGGACTTCTAGCGACTGAATGATCCAAACATTTCTATGCTAATGTTTTCCTAAAATTCGTTTCTTTAAAAGTTTCTCATTTACTTATAATTTCCCAAAAACTGAGCTTTCCAAAAATGTTGCTGTCATAAACTAATATTTTTTTTATTTCGTACACTAAAATGAGGAATAATAAAATTAGGTGTTAAATCGGCACGTCATACAACACCGCTGTACCCACGAAATGAAAAATGTATAAAGCTGCTGACTGTTTACATATTTATAAAAACGTGTCTAGACAACACTGATGCGTAAATGGAGAGACAGACCCTTTGCTGCCGAATTTATTCAAATTAATGTAGTGGTTACCCACACTGTTAGTGGTGGGTTTCAAGAATAATTTAAAAGGAATAAATGAAATCAGTCATTAGCAGCAGTTGTCCGGAGGTTATTTACAATGATGAATGATAGAGTTGAAAGGATGTTTTGGAGGATATTTATACCAAACAATTATCTACCTATATAACTTTGTGATTGTGTATTTAACTAAAATTGGTTTATGTTTAGTTTAGTTATACACAATTTAGGTAAACTATCAACAAAAAAGTTGCATAGTATCTACTCGTTTGAATTGTCGAATTATTATTCATCAGTTAGAAGTTGTCATTAGATACTTTTGTCATCATTACGTTCAAAGAAAGAAATGTTGTATTTTGAAACAGACTCAGTAACAGGGACTCAAAAGTCACATATTAAATCTGCAAGAAAATTGGTCATTTCGCAAAATGCTGCACCCGTAAAAATAATGTAAAGACAGTAAAAGTGTGACATGTTTTTATAGGTTCATTATACATTATATCAAGAATGTTGATAGTTGAGGGCCTCAAAAATCATTGATGCAATATTAAAATATTATATAAACACAAATGCCGTTTTTTCTCTTTCAAGAAATTAAAAAAAAAAGAATAATAATAATGATATCTAATCAGAAGCAAATCGTCTAAGAATGGCACAATAAATGAGTTGCCGACAGTTTCTGCCGATTTTAATATGCTCGAAAGAACATTTTTTTCACCTGAAGTCATATATTATTATATTACAACAAAGATATTCTAAAAAAATAGAAATGAACTAGAAAATTATCATGATAAACAAACAAGAGCGATTTCAATAGTGAAATTAGGAGATAACGTTTTATACAAAAAACCAAGACTTTTGTATTATAAATATAAAAGAATGTGCTCAAATAAAACGTTTTCAGTTACCTAGAGGCAAATGATTCTAACTGGGCAGTAAATCATAGTGGTAAACGAGTAATTAAACCCTATCGGTTTATATTATCTGAAGACGGCGTTGTTTTAAGGGATTAAAACAATTTCAATTGTGGATATGAAAAAGTGCATGTTGTGGAAATAGTTGTCTATTTACTGTTGATCACTGTGGAGTTATCTCATAAATCATAACATAGATATCATTGTCTTTATTATATCAGATTAGTTGTCGAGTCACTTGATAAAGTCTGTGCTTCAAAAGTAACAGGGCCAAAATGTCCATTTGAACAACTTATAGAATTGACAGGGTCTAAATCAATGGTGAGACGTAGTTTGAAAGTGCAACACTTGGATATAGGTCCTTTTACTTCCAAGGTTTAGAAGTTGTATGAAAAAAGTTCTTGAAATTCTAATAAAAAAGTTTATTTTAAAGTAGGTGTCAAGTTTTATCAAGGTGTGTTATGCAAACTTATAGGAGCGGTTCTAAAGTTGAAGCTACTTCTTCTGTTCTAATTTCGACTTATGATTTTATACTTTTGCTAAAACTATATTTCCGAAAGTATTATTTTTAGATAAACTGGTTCACTCACAAGGTATATACTCTGTAGATAGGTATATAGGAAAGGAAATGTTCTTATTATTTGTTCTGAACGCAGTAGGTATATCTATAGTTATTTACACAAAGGAGCGACTCGAATGAAAGGAGTTCATTTCTTTAAGGATAAACGTTTCTGAGTTAAGTTGAATCACATCACTAGGAGATGGCAGCGGGGCAGTTTGTGGAATTGACGGTTATTTAAGTGGAGCAACGTTTGGCGCACCTATTTTGGATGATTTGAATGGGTGACTGTTTTCTGTACGAACTTACGGTGCAATAACCTTGTGCAGAAATGGCCAAACCAGATAACTATAAGCATTTTGCTTCTCGAGGAAGCTATTGTATTGCGGGACTGTTTTGTATCCACTTATCAAATCTCATAGAAAATTGTAATGGTAGATTTTGACATGGATTTCCAAATAGTTCCAGTTCAATTCAATTTTTGAATATCATTACATTACTTTTGAAACTGTTGGAATTCATTGAAGTAAGACATTTTACTAATTATTCATTTGTGCTCGATAATATTTTGAAAATTTTCCCCAGATACAAAGTAAAATAAAAACAGTAGACAAATATATTAACAGGATGAAGAAGTTTACAAAATTTACTGATATAATAGTTAGCACCATATGTCTTCTTTCTTTCGAGACGTTGTAATAGTAGCTTCCTACTTTCGAGTGCGACGTCAGTTATCTTATGAGTCTCTAAACTCAAACCATAAATTTTTTATTAAATATTGCTTTGTCACGAAAGCCCTCTTGCAAAAAACAATTCAAATGTATATTTTGACAAATATACATTATATTGAACTTTAGGACTTCCTAATAAATAACATTTCACGTTCAATCTACTGAGTTATTCTGAATTATTACTTTATGTAAATAACTTCATACTGTTAAGTACTCACTTCGAAAAGTATCATTCTTTCAGAATTTAGAATATCTTTCCTTATTCAAAAGTAAAATTGTCATATAAAAATATTAATTAAAGGGATGATTCATTTTAATATCTACTGTTACTTCATTTTGACCAAAACTAACTAGGTTCGAAGAATTATCAATTGATGTTTGATGTTGGCAATAGACTGACTTAAACATACTACTAGTCCTATAACATCTAACTTTATACAGTGTACTACACTGGCAAGTTTCGTATTATGCAAATGTCTTTCATATATAAAGATGAGGGCCATTCGAAATCAAACCAGAACAGTAGTGAATTGTCAAATAGGAAACTGTGTTGTGACTAATTACAGATTCTGATATATCCCGGGTAAGAAAAACAAAAAAAGGGCTGGAGATTTAATTTTCGTGTCACTTCAAGGTATACTGTAGATTCAGAACATCAATTGTGGTTTGAAAAACTTGTTATTGCATTCATATTTCATAAAATTTTTCCATGATTGAATCAGTTTGATGCGTACCAGAAATTAAATATTAGAAATGCATTGAGAAATTCTGAAGTATGGTCAACATTTTTTAGTGTCGTCAGTATTGATAACTATATTTTTATTCCTGGCTTCTTTTCTGAGTTTTTGAACGTAAATGATAGTAAAGTTGATCCATGTTCTCTGCAAGTTCTTGATTCCATTGAATCTTGAAATAATGTTATATATTATAATTACTATTACCCTCTCCTCAAAATAATCCAGCTCTAAGTGTCTTGGACAGTTGATACTTTATGGAGAACTAAGATATCGAAATTGAATCTCTTATTGAACAGATGTTAAATTCTGAGTATTTCCTCTCTGTCTATACATTCATACACTTTATTAGTTAATCTTATTTCAAAACAACATCTCAAAAATCTATCTTGGATACATTCTATTTTTCAACCACATCATTAATAGTGAGAAGAACAAATAACAGAGCCAAATTCATGAATGAGTGACTTGTTTGTTGAAATTGCAAGTCGACTTTTTCATTGGTATATACAACATATTATTTTAATTGAACTGTGAACTGCTGATCTGATAGTGAACAACAACATTTGATACAGTTTTGTGGTGTTTCTATTAACATGGTGAGAAAAAATAAGTCAACTCTCAAACATTCTACCTAAAATTTTATTTTCACTTAATTTTTGTCTGTAATGCAATTTGTGACAGTCTAGTAGAAACATACCTATGTGGCTGATATAATTTCCATTGCTATTAGATGAGTTTTCTGAATATTTTCAAAAGAATAACAGGCTATGCACCCAGATCCTCACTACAACCCGAATAAATAATCTGAAGTAAAAACAAAAGTTCTTAAACTGAATTTAGAGAAAATTTAGAAATATTCTGACATGTAAAGTATTTACACGTAATCACATAAATTCCACATGATTTGACTGTCAACAATATTTTTACTACCGAAATTTTGTAAAAATTTTGTTGAATCAACAACTTTGATATTTCGCTAAATGTCAATTAGCTAGGTCAAGTTAAGCAACAATCAATGTTATAAAAATTCCCATACAGCTCAAAGTTGGTACAAACAAAATCAAGGTTACAAAAATTCCCATAAACTTGGTACAAATGTTCGAAACACATATAAATGTAACGTGAAAAGTCCTCATCGATCTCACATCTATGAAAAATTTCAAAGTCAAAGTTCGCAAATATTGTTTTTTGCATTTTTATACAAATGATGAGTTTTATCATAGATATGACAAACAAGTAGATCATGCAGTTATCTAGCAAAATTGTCCTCACGTTTTCTCCCGAGAGTCAACGTTTCTGAGATGAAACGAGTCAAAAAGTTAACGTGTTTTTCATTAAATGTTATTTTCAGCATAGTTTTACCGGTAGACCTATTTCACGATCTATCGTGATACTATTCAATTCAATACTATTTGATGATAAAAATGGTACTATTGGACATGATGAAAGCGATGTTAATTCTTGAATCTAAGATTCATTCAATACTGCTGCTTCATAATTCTCTTCTTTTTCCTGCTGGGTGCAAATGCATTGTTTTAACAGCGATGCATCAGATGTTTCCTCGCTGATTGCACGAACTCTTTAGTGATGGAACACGACTGCCTTGATCACTGGTATATGCTAATAAACTCAACAATCCAATTTTTCTGCAGCCACATTCAGTAAAACATCCCTTTTTATAATTGCAAAACATATTGTTGAGTTTTTCCGATGATTTGTCAATTGAATTCAAACCCAAAATAGATAATGATGAGCAGAAGCAGAGGATGGAGAAGACAAGCTTATTGTTCTCAGCAAAAATGTCATTATTCCAAGAAACACAATTGGTGATATAAGGAGCATACAATCAAAAACTGTAGAAACTGTAAAGGAATACAGACACCGAACTCACGTTTTTGATATTATTACAAATTAACAAACATTTGAAAACGTTCATTCCTAAAAGGAATCGTACAACTAGGCAATAACAAGAAGATTGAAACAACGCACATTGGTCAAGCCAAAACATCAAAATTTAATCAGTAAATCCTCATGTCGGACATGGTCGAAAGTCTTAGAAATAACAATCGCAAAAGCCCAAAATACCTGATGTTTCTCCTATGCCTTGTTCTAAAGATAAATGACTTGTAAGAAAGACGCTCTTTCCGAAAACCATATTGATGATCGCATAAGATATTGCAGCGTTCCAAATAAATATCATCTAATACATATTATAAAAGAATAACTGATCGCATCGGGTTTTTACTAATGTATTATGATAGGTTCCTATTAACATTCAATGTGTTATTTATTTCAATGGGTTCCTAAATAAAAAAGTTGTCAAAGCCGATTTAAAGAATCACGTCTAACATTTATCACAAAAAAAGCTATACTTCAGTTTTTTGTCTGAAAGTGTTGTTAACTGTATTGATATATTGTAAAATGATTTTCATGTGAATCAAAAATGGAAATACATAGGAACTTTGTGCTGTTAAAAATCTGAGGAAGCCTAACAACTGAAGTCTAAGTGAATGTAATCGTGGGCAATAGCTAGTTAGGAATATATTGATTCATAACTTCAGATTTCATTACTTGTGATGCACTGTTTGGAACCTTTGGTGTAGTAACAAATACTACTGGAGTTATTTCCAAACACCAAACTGTTATTTCAACACCTCGACACGTGTTTTGATTACCAAGTGATCAACTTCAAGAGGAAAATCAAACTAATCATACTTACAAAGTTATTCTCATTCATAACATAGATATCTCTTCTAGGTCTGCGTCTTAAGTGTCTTAAATTAATTTCACAATATTGCCTTATTCACTAGTGTTAAATTAATTTTACAATGAGTCCTTATGAAATAGTCAGGTAAATCTAATGATTAAAATATTATTTTGACAAGCTATATGGTATTCTATTAGGTATTGGTCCACCCTCATTATTCAAAATATTATTATGTT
>WOGM01000190.1:0-15341 GCA_015342125.1 Leptinotarsa haldemani | reverse complement strand
TGTGAGCTGAGGACAGAAATAGATGATTTAAGGACCAAATTCCATGCTTTTATGTTTTCATGATTCGGTTCCCTAGCGTGGAGCTGTGCTAGTAGATTGGGGGAGATTATATATTCGGACAATAGGGTGTGTCATATGGAATGCGGTGCAGATCATGAAGTTATGACATCATACTAAAAGGAAGCTGTTCGCTAATATTAGGAATATTGAAACAAGGTTATGAACACAAATATAGAATGAAGTCAAAATATCTCTGTCTTAAAATCGGTTTTTTCCGTTAATCAGTTGTTGTCTCCATACGGAACAACTCTCAGAAGTTGAGAAACTTGAGCTGAGGATTAATGAGGTCTTACCTTTTAGCGTGTGTCTTTGACAGAGAAAAATATCAGAGGGACTACTACTATAGATGTCCGTGCTTATTACTGCATACGGAGTAATTTCACTTAATACCAGGTGTTGTTGATTGGTGTTTAGTCAATAGTTGACATAAAACTGACAGCTATTTTCGAAGTGATTGTGTATTTTTTCATCAAACACACCAATTACACCTGTATGACATTCATATACGCATCAATTATGCGTCCCTGTTATGAATTTACCCCCTCTTTCATTCATTTGAAATAACGAGACGACTGCAATAACATATGAAGGTTCATAGTAACGAAAAAACAGTGTATGTTGTAGAAATATGTAAAAAATAATATGGGTTATTTCAGGAAATGTGTTTTGTTTGCCAATTTGAATTGTTGCCCAGCGTACGCCATCGTGGAGGCCAAAAACACATGTACGCCACAAAGGAAAATTAACAAAATATAAACAAACAACTCATCATTATAGTCAAGTCAATGAGTAGATTTTTTTTTTCAACTGTCAGACAGCACGAACACTGATCCCTAAATTAATAGAGATGGTTCTTTGATTCGTCTAGTTGTATTTTTAGTTTTTCAATCAGTATAACTATTTTTGAATTGAAGGTACAAACTCTAATTTTCGAATCATTAGAGATCTTTTAATAATTCATCCAGTGGTATCTCAGTATGTTTTTTTTTTCATTGAATAGACTACACGAATACTAATCTCTAAATTAATAGAGATGATTCATTTATTCGTCTGATGACATATATATATGATGAACTTGTCAATTTATATTGTTAATTGTAGGGATAGGTATAGGTATAGGTTAGGTTTGGGTGATTTTATGGTGTGTGTGGTGAGGAAGGGAGAGTCTTGAAAAAGACCGTTTTGTTCTATAGATATCTATCGAAATGAAGAACGTTTCAATTTGATAAAATATAGCTACATTTTACTTTTTTTTTTTATAACCATAAGGTAGAGAATCGAAATCATCAATACGTTTTCGTTTGGTGAAGTTGGTGCGAAAAACTTTTTTCACTTGCTTGCTAATGATGGAGTGATCAGGTTTTCTCAAAATATTTGTTGTTGTGATATACTCGTCAGGGGCATCATTAAGGACCATGTCTCTGAGTTTTTCAAAATTTGCCTGATTATATGTATTATAATTCAATGTTATTCCTTTCACTTTAATTATGTCGAACGTTTTATTTTTCATCGTGGAATATACGCGATATGCGTATAATTTCGGACCACCAGAGACAAAGTCTGTAATGTAGCTACCCTTACCATATTCAGACAATTCGTCAGTCATCTCACCTAAAAAACTACCCAAAGGTACGTCATACATTCCAGGACGTGAAATATAAATGACAGAGTCTGTATCATGGTATAACACCCTATTATCCAGTATTTCCAAATAACTATATAATTTCAATCTTGCTTGAGCAGTAGTGTAAGCAGCCAATACTACATTAACAGTGGGAAGAGTAGTATACGTTTCGTCTTTGAAAGACCAATTAACAATTAGAGTGTTTTCGTTGACTGGAAAAATGCTGTTTATTTCTATGAACGGTCTAGACAGCATATCGAAAAATTCAGCAGGATTATCGACTATGGAAGTTTTTTGTTGGTTTTCTCTTTGACCTAATTTTCCCCAGAAACTTGTTATTACAGATTTACCAATTTGTCGACGTCCGGGATTAGTTTCAATTTCTTCGGCATGCAAGGTAACACCTTCTCTGTCATAATACTCTCGGATGTAATTATTTTTCTGTTGATCGGATATACAATCAGAGGGCCAACCTGAAGCTTGCTGTTTAATTTTCAAAAACTTTGAAATGTATTCGGAAAATAGACCCCCTGACTTAGTAACAGGGTTATATTGCACAACTTCGTACTTCCAGATTTCATAGATTTCCTTGATTTTGTACCCTTTCTCCAAAGCTTTCAAAATTTCATCTAATACCCAAGTACCGCAAAGGACCCGGTCTTCTTCACTGATGTGGGTGCAATCATCATTCATATGTTCACAGCACGATCGGCAAAGAGGAAACATTAATTTTCCGTTCATTTTGACTGGTAATACGGGATGATATAAATTTTGAGGGGGAAGAACTTTACATTTTATAACACCATCGATGTTATTTAAATTCAATTTATTACATTCTTCCCCAACAAAAACTTCCGGATGACCTATAGGATACTTTCCATATTTATTTATGAATGGATATAGGCTGCATACATCCACATATTTTATTGTTTCACTTTCTTTACACTTGTAAAATAATTTCGTAGCGTCAGTTCGACCACCATAGAAAGCGTCACGTGGATTCAACGGTATTAGGGATATAAAGGGGTGTTTTTCACTAAAAATACGCAATTCTGGATTTTCCAAAAGCTCTTTTCGAAAAGAACACTCCCACTTCTCTATGACTTCGTAACCTAGATGTCGCAAACGTTCGGTTTTTGTCAAGGTTGTCTCGTACAGCATTGCTATAGTAATAGTAGGATCATCGAAAGTATAATCGTCACGTTTGTATTTTATACATTTAGGACATCCGTGGAAATAACAGCCATGAAACTCAAAAATTTGTTTTGTTACCTCACAAAAACCATCCACTTTCATATTGCATATGGATGCTTCGGACCCTCGACCAGCATGTTGTATCTCAATCCCTCTTTGTCGCTCCTCCCACAGTAACCATTGAACGGCTATTTTTGACTGTTTGTCACGCCACCTATATCCATTTTTAGGTATAAGACCTATAGTCTCTGCTTTCAAAAAAGTTCTCCTAAAGATTTTATTACAAGCCCCAGGTAATGTTATAGCTTCTGTGAAAGGATCCACCCCACCTTCTTTTATCATTAATTCTCTGAATTTGAGACATGCTCGCGATAATATATCTACGTCACTCACGCAGTATTCTATAAGCTCTTTCTGGAAGTCGAAGACATATCCTCGTTCCGATAGTTCTCTATGCCATTCGATGAGTTGTTTTCTGGGGTCTTTGTCTTCTTCAAGGGTATGTGTATACTTGATAGCTTCTGGATCATAATATTTTAGAGCTGGTAATGCCCCGATATAGTGCCAGTTTTCAGCTTTATTGAAAAGGTGTGGAAAATAACCTTTCTTTACACCGGACAACCCGAAAGTTTTGGGTAGTTTAGCTAGAGGCATTGGAAAGTAGTTGAGAGAGTCAATAAATTTCACATTACTTACAGACATCAACAGCAGTTTTGTTCCTTGGGTTATGAGCTCTGGTTTCAGATTTGTCGATGTCAGTATGTAATTTAACAAAAATTGGTTGTCGTACAAACCCCCAGCATGACCAACAACAATAATTTGTTTGAATAGTTTGCGCTGATTCATTAAATATTCCATAAATCTATCTACTGGTTGAATTTTCAAAACTTGTTGCCTGACACCACAGCAACATACTTTCATGTCTGTACCAATACATTTTTCACAGTGTTGTTGATACACACACAAATTGGGTTTATGGAGTAAAGAACCATCCGATAATGATTCTTCTTGAGTACTTTCCAGGTCATAAAATATGAAAAGTACCCCTGACTTTGATGGTTTGCCACTATCTACTGGCATGAAACAGTTGTGTGGAGCAACTGTATGTTTATTGCATATTTTACAAAAAATTTCTCCACAGACATGCTGTCTGTTGCTAAGAATCGTTTTAAGGCACTTCTCGCAACACCTTAGTTGTTCACAGATCTTGACGCTTTTATGATTGTCAAAACATTTTTGCCCCCTAAAACCTCTGTTACAGACAGTGCATAATATTTTCTTTTCATTAGAGCACTGTGGCGATTGTAGACACGCTGGACAAGTTCTGTAACATCTATGCTCCCTTTTCTGTTCAAAGGGGGTGTGACAGTTGTCACAAAAATATGAACAACAAAATGCAGCAGTCAAAGAGAGTATCACGTTGTAATGATTATTATGATGTAAGAGATTGATTTTCTTGGTTCCACCTACACCCTCGTAAAGAACAACTCGCCCTCTATTTCCATATTCATATACCGTGATTTTATAATCAGACAAATAATCCTGGAATTTTTCAAGTTCATTTATGCCACCACCATCTTCAGATATCTCTACACAGCTCTTTTCCAATAATTCTAGTGTACTACTTGTTTGCACACTCATAACTTGGCGGATTTTTTCTTTATCTTGAACATTGTCAGCATATGCTTTGCCTACTACTAAAGCTCTAGCAAGACAAAGATGATCATTATTTTTAATCACAATAATCCCCTTACGTTTAGCACACTCTTCGTCAAATGTATTATATTTCGATACCCTCCCCATACCTTTAGGCATTTTCACAGTGGTTGCACTGAGACAAAATGTCTCAATATCTAAAGCTGTCGAGTTTGATTGATAAACAGAACAAATCATGTTCCATATATCCTCGAACGATATTTCAGAGGCAGATTTAAATTGCAACCAACCTTCGCCACGGCTGAACTCTTTCGAACAAAAAGTAAAGCCAATGCGATCTGTAGACTCTGTACCTTGAGTTACTTTTTTTACAACATCTTTGATACTACTTTTCACCCAAACAAGAGGGTCTACGTCTTTGGGTGTAGGCTTAAGTTTGAACTCTAGAGTTCTACCTGTCATATTAAATTTACGAATTTTCTTCACTATATCTCTCACAATTGAAAATGTCTCCATTATAATATGAACAAAAATTTCGAAAACTCGAAAAAATTTGATAAAATTCAAAAAAATATACTCAAAAGTGTAATCTTACCGATAGATACTGCAAGAACACAATGAGTTCACATATGGTAAACTCTTACTTTTATAGAGATGTAAAAGTGGGTGTAGTCTAAATATTCATTTTCAGCTAATAAAAGGTCTTCAGGAACTAACACATTTCTTATCCTCATCATTACTCTCGATAATTATGTAATCAAATTTTTGTCTTTAATAAATATAAAACGAGATTTTCACCTACTGAAAAAAGCATTAACATGTTTCAGACTAAGTGACAAAATTAGTAGGTTTCTCCAAAATATTAATGAGTTGAAATTTCACCTTTGAACGGCCTCGAATAAGTACCTATCATTATCCACCCCGTTTCATATCCATTAGTTCAAGGTGTAATATTATATCACGTAGTACTTAAGAAGAGGAAAATATGTAGACAACAAAAATTGTTAACGACAATTGGATTCATGAAACATTTTATCAAAAAATAAACATATTCTATAGAAATTATTTGAAAAGAATTATAGACTAATTTAATGGACCTTGAACACTAATGTGTCAATCAAGTCACAAATAATACTTTTACCCTATCAAAAAGACATTTGAATTTTGGAAAGTGAAAAAAAATGCAAATTTTTTTTTGTAGTAGACAGAAATAGAGGTGGTAATTTTAGGGTGATAAAAGAGACAGGTTTGAAACACTTTAAACTAGAGTTGTCATATTTGTTGAACCATTTGAATTCTTCAAGTCAAAACACAATTTCACAAGTGTATTCAAACAGTTCATTAGATCTTGAAGAACAGTGTTATTTTTCATTTCTTGAGCATCTGTGATAAGTGTAGTGTCAAAGATGTCGAACGTCGCAGGAACATCAGGAGAAGGAAAAATCAAAATTCTCCAGAATGTTTTAATTTGTGCAGCCGAACACGACTTCGATCCGGACACATTCCTAGCAGAATTTGATAAGCACACCCGATCGAATGTGGATTCGGTTTTGGAAGAAGAAGGGAGTACAGAGGCTGGTACAGAGCCAAAAAAAAGGTCAATACTCCAAGAATGGTTGACGAAAAAAACTCCCACTGAGGTAAATAAAGGAAAAAAAAGAGCTTCAGAAGATGGTACTGGTTCGGAATCACGAAAAAAATCAATACTCCGCCAACTATTGACGGGAGAAATTAAGTCTACAGCCAAGGTATCCACCCCCAGAGATGTCTCCAACAAAGTGTCCACACAAGTAACGAAGAAGGTAGATACTACTTTCAGAGCGAATTCAGCTGCTAAAATAACTGAAGACTGGTTCAGTTATATAAGGAGACTGAAAGATGAAGAAATGGTTGCGCGCCATCTTCTTGTTACGAGTTTGATAAAAATTGGAGAGCTAAATGACCTACAAGGAAGTATAAATACAGTAGAGGGTCGTCGAGAAAATGCTGCAAGAAAAAAACAGGAAGAGGTTACTTGCAGTCAGCGGCGATCAAACTTGAAAAAGAAAGTTGTGCAACTGAGAACCCTCCAAGAAAAAACCATGGCTTTATTTGATATTCAATCCCCGGACAATTATTTAAACCTCATATATTAGCACTAGTTCAAAAGTAATTGAAGAATAAAAAACAGAAACTAAATATTGAGTGTTTTATTTTTAATCAATATCAAATCATGGCCAATTCAAAAGTTCATTTACTTTTCTCAATTACCAATATAATTTTGTCTGATGAATAATATGTTGAACAGTATGAGTATTTTTCTGAACAAATTCAAAATATCGAATACAAACAAAAATCATTTTTTCATCGTTCTAAATCATACATATGTGATAACTCGAAAAATTGTTTATGAATAGAAAGAAACCAATTGTTGAGTGTTTTATTATTTATCAATATCTAATGTATATCATGTTGAAGTTCATTTACTTTTTTTTTTCTATTACAAAAAATATATAATTTTATTCGCCGAATGATATGTTGATTCCTGATTGAATGCAAGGTATTGAATACAACAGAAAAAACATTTTCATCATTCTAAACCACACACACACACACACACACCCACACACACACACACATATGTGATAACCTGAAAATAATAGGTGATTGATGAATAAAAGACAAAATACTAATTATTCAGTGTTTTATTATATATATCAATATCGAATATATAGTATGGTGAATTACAGTCAGTTACAATCCTATCTGAACAGAACCATTAAGAGCATTATAAGATAGAACAGCATCGTGGAGGATGAGTGCATATACTTTGATGTTTGCTGGAAACTTCACCTTACGTGTTTCGAATTCTATTTTGATATCTACAGTGGATGACTTCATAGCTTCTGGTTGATGAGAGCAGTCTATGATAAATAGCGGATTGTTGCGAAAGCTACCAATGTCCATCATCGGTTCACTCATAGTTTTATCGTAGTAGCTGCGTTGAAAGTTTTCATATGCATAGTAGGCTGATGAGTCTAACTTCTTGTCGAAATCCAGATTCCAACGCTCATATGGGTATACTTCAGAGTTCAGAGATAATCGAATATTATTAATATTCGCATGTATGAATTTTGTTACATCTTTCGATATATTTTCGGATTGGTCGGTATTTTGGAAACCGATGATGATATATCGAGGTCTTTCGAGACTGTTGGTTGTCTTCACGGCCCATATATCTGAGGATGTATCACGAAGTGCGGGTAATTCATAAAGGTCCCACATACGATAAACCACCTTCACTTTAGCATTATTACTATTTTTATTGATGCGGTTCAATAGCTTCAGTTTCTGACGATCTTCCGGCACAATGTGTCTGATCCTCCATTCTATTTTATTGATTTCCAAATCTGCATCGACTTCCCCAATGAATGAATTTTTGAATGAGCGTGCAATAATCAAAATGAGCTCTTGTTTCACATTCAATATCCCTCTGTTGTAATCTTCAGCAAAACCCATGAGATATTTCAAGGGTAATTTACCACTGAATACTTTGCTGACGGGGTCAAATAAATCTTGTTTATTCACATTAAGCCCCCACCCTGTCGGTAGTAGCGAATTTGCATGCATTTGTCCGAATGATATCATTGTTTTCATTGTGGTAGTTATGCCGGGTTTTCGAACAATGCTCACTTGCTCGCCACCCATTTCATAGCGGATTTCGTCGAAGAGGAAAGCGAGGGCGTTATTGGATAGGTAGCACTGCTTCGTGACATCAGATGGTGTGAACTTCCCCTCGATATAAATGTAGCTGTCTGTAATATCGAGTATGAGATCTTGAAAATTGATTGGGATCCGGATTTCATCTGAATTTTTGTAATATGGTGAACCATAGGGTTTATATGTATGCTCGTGAAGACTGATTAGGGAATGATCGAACATGGGCTCCTCGAATACTTCCAATTTATCACTAGTGACTATGGCCGCCATTACTATTATTTTTTATAGCGTACCTTCAAACCAATGGATTTGAGAAAGTTTAGACTACTGGCACTTATTTTATATCTTGACCGTTCGGCAGACCTACGTGAAATGATGTGTCTTTTAGATTTTCTTTTCTTTAAAAGCACATTATCATAGTCCCCACCAAATGCATTACGATGATTCGACTGCTGCCGTTGTTGCATTCGTTGACTATTGAAGCACAATCCCATTTTTTTTTTCAAACAATAATTGTTGAGTTTATAGCTTCAACAATGATTATCTGCTCAATGCCAGAAAGTAATGAATACTGAGTTACAATTTCATCAACTCCATCTTTATACTGATTTTTTCACAGATGATCATCGGTCACCATCGTTTTTGCTCAATTGTTTGAATGTTTATCGAGGGTTTTTTTTCCAAATCAGATTGAATAGATTTGATATCCTTTTCTATATGCTCACACTTTTTCACAAATTCTGCTAATTTCAGTCCGAGCGTAATGAGATCTTTTCTGACTGATGAGGAATGTTTTTCTACTCTTTCTAATCTCAAATTAGTTTTATCAATATCAGTATCTAATTCTCCTCTCATCTTTGAGATGTAAAAACCTACATATCCTCGATTAACACAATCCTTACTCTCTTCAGGCTCTGCTATATTTTTCAAACGTTTATTTTCCATATCAAAGTTTCCATCGGTTGTTAATTTGAAACCAACTCCAGCTGGTCCTCGCAAAATAGTATTTGAAACTGCCTTACTTCTGCGACCAAACTTATCGATGTTGTCTTTACCCATTTCAATGATACACTATTGACGGTCACTGATGTTGTGAAACAACATATGATGATTGTTATAGTTTTATCAATTCCAATTTGACTATTATTTTTTCACCATTGAAATTGATTAGATTACCATTATCATCCAATATGCGTAGAGTGATATTGTCGAGGTACTGACGACCGCCAGGCTGTATTGGCATATAAATAATATTTTGTGGTTCTTTAGTAAGTTTGTAGCCAGGCTCTACATCAATGTCAAATTCAAAGATACTGTGGATTTCATCACCATTCGAATATGCTCCAGCTGTGACATTACAATCCACACGAATAATCCTCACCTTATTGATATTCACAGGCAATGTTGATTCGTGTGTTTCACCACAGCTGAACACATTGTCATCGAAGCCCAGAAGTTCAGCAATGCTGTTTTCATGTTTGAGATTAATATAATATTTCGAGCTCATTTCACATTTCAAAGTGTTGTTGTTTGCATGTAGGAGAAATATTTCGTCGATATTTTCTTCAACCTCATTTTCTAGTTGCACTTCTTTGGATTTGATGAATTTTTGAATCACCTTATTGATTTCATCAATTTCATATGCCCCAGGTGGAATTTTTATAATAGTGGGGGATGAGTTAACTGTCTGCGAATAGCCGATAACATTATTCTTAGCATCTACATTGAATATGGAGTTGTAGGAATAGAAACCATGTAATCCCAGACCATAATTACTGCTGGTATTCAATTCGATGGGTGGGTAGAAGTTGGCGCTCAACTCGCTAGAGTACCCCGACAATGAAAACGTACGTGACATGACTGAGGAATTATCGCTGATTCACATCTTTTTATTGCTGACAGCAGAAATTGTGAAACAATCGTCGTTTTTTGGGCGTTCCATCTATATCATTATGTGTGACTACATTCACATCATTCACTTTACAGTAACAACAGAAAATTTTTCTTGAAGGTGGACTATCATTCACATCGGAATTACTGCTGTTATCGCTGGATTCATTGTGATGCTCTGGGCAGTACTGATACTTCAAGACATCAATATCATTTTGAAGGTTTTGTGGTAATTTATCCCATACAGATGCAATTTCATGTGATGCACACCCAATCAACACCTCTTTCGGCATATCAGCGAGTTGTTTTCTACTCATTTTTCGTAAAGTGCGTACTCTGGAATACGCAATCAATGAATGACTCATCCTTTTAATACTCTCCCTGTCTTGTGCTGGTGTTACTTCCATGTCTTGTTCTGGAGAAACTTCAAACATAAATGACCACACCATACTGTGTTGAATTGTTGTTTACGTTCATAGTTATATGTGATTATATTGATAGGATTTGAACCTCTATAAAAATAGTGAATCAGTTCTTTGGGAGGGGGTAAATCGCCAAAACTATCAAAATATTTCACAGAAGTGCCACTTTTTCTATATGCTACCCAATGTGTCCCTTGACCATGTCGACTATCCAAATTTACTATGGCAGATTCATATTGGAGTGGTCCTGATTTTGGCAAATCGTCACGCATATATACCCCTCGAAAATAAGGAATCATCATTTTCTTAGCGTGATAGTTGAGGTCGATATTGGAGAGAGCTCTTTTAGGTAGCAAATTTATGAGTTTTTTGAATTTTGAGGTTTCAAATAGACTCCTAATCCTTTACGGTAAGGCTTCAAGTAGATACCACTTCCTTGTTTACCTAGAGCAATTGCCTCCATGTGTTTATTATGTCGATTTGCCTCACTCAGTTGCTCTCTACTTGCTCTTGTTGCTTGAACTGCTTTCGTTATACCAGCAGTAGCCCCGACTAGACTGCCCAGAGCTGATAAACCGGCAAAAATTGGAATGAGTGGTAGTATTCCACCAATTTTAGGAATTGGTATGATTCGCGGTGTGCGAATTCTCTTTTTCCCACCTGCTACTCTCGTATATTTGCGTGCTGCTTTAAGTGCAATTTCAGCTGCTATTTTAGAATTTTTGACAACAAATTCACTTCCACCCGCTTTGTCTAGAACATCACGCACTTTCTTAACGATTCCAGAACCGAAAGCTATGACCTTAGAATCTTTCAATATTTTTTTAACTTTTTTTTTCTTAATAGAACGCTTTTTCTTCGGTATGTGTGACTGCTTGGATGATGAGTCACAACCCATACCAAATTGGCGTTTCCCTTTCATTATATTCGTAACTAGCCAAGCAGCTCCTTTTTCTCCAATAGTAGCGTCTTTTGCTTTGACACGATTCCAAGCACTTTCTGCAAGCTCCTTATCCGCTATGTGTCTAGCTGCAAGATTATCGGGGTTCTGTGAATATGCAATATCGTGTTTTTTGCATGCAAAATCCAGTTGATTGACACCCGAATCACCTCTCATTAATCTTTTCTTCAATTTGGTGCCCGGACCGCAATACTGATAACCAGGTAAGTGTAATTCTAATGGTAGATTATTAATGAGGGAATTGACCAGACCTCTACCAGTTTTATTTGAATGTAATTTAGTAGATCTGCATCGACTCATAACCCCCATTTAAATAAAGAGATCAATATGGAGTTTCGCTTATATAGTCTCCAACTGTCATACAATGCGCATACTGAAGCAGAAACAACAATTTTCCATAGATAATTTCGATGAAAAAGTGGGCAGCGGATCGGTGAACGGTGTAAAACAGCGCCATGGATCTTTACTTCCGCCATCCATTCGCGGTCTGATTATTGGACCTTCCAATTGCGGCAAGACAAATGTTATGATTTCTCTGCTGACTCATCCGCTAGGATTACGATTTGCAAATGTCTATCTTTATTCAAAATCTCTTTATCAACCTAAATATGAGTATTTACGTAAAGTATTAGCTCCAATTGAAGGACTGGGATTTCACACTTTCGCCAATAATGCAGCTGAAATAGTGGAGCCGTCAGATGCCAAACCCGATTCGATATTCATTTTTGATGATGTAATGTGTGAGAAGCAGGATGTTATACGATCATATTTCAGTATGGGGCGTCATAAAAATGTGGATTGTTTCTATTTAGCCCAAACATATTCACGAGTCCCCAAACAATTGATACGAGATAATGCAAATTTTATTGTGCTGTTCAAACAAGATAATATGAATCTCAATCATATTTTTTCCGATCACGTGGCGCCAGATGTGACTTACAAGCAATTTCAAGATATGTGTGCAAGATGTTGGGAAGATAAATATGGATTTTTAGTAATTGATAAAGATCGAGAAGTACAAGATGGACGTTATCGCAAAGGATTCGATGCTTTTATATATCCTTGAAGTTCTTAAAACAATCGAATCATTCGAGTGCTAGATAGTGCAGACGACACTTCATTGTACACATTCTGGGAGAACATTATGGAGGGAAAAAATGATGATGAAATGTGTTTAAAAAGAAAGTTAATTGAAGCAACGGATGCCGTTCGAAAGAAATTTAATTATATCAAGAGTAGTCGCCTAGGTGATCAATCAACACTCGAGAGAATCTATGAGCCAATAATAACACCTTTGAAAGCAATATCTGCCAATACTGGAGGAGCATCTCAAATGAATCAAGTTATACAGAAAACAGAGAGTGCTACACCATTCACCACCAAAACTATAATCAAGAGTGAGTTAAAGCCAAAATTAGAAGGGACTTTTTCGAAAGATCGTGAAACCTCTCAATTGACAAATTTCGATCCAGAATCACCTAATGCACTCGACAATGGTGATGAAGTACAAAAACATATACAAAAGTTACTATCAGGAAATCCATCATACGACACAGTCTTTGGAGTACACATGAACACTGAAACGGGAAATTTACAAATGGGAGTAGCTGATGTGGAATTTATCGATGAGAAAATTGTGTTTATGAAAAATGGTAAAACTATTGCCACTTATCAGGGCACTCCGAAATTATATAGATTGATATTCATGAAAGTACCATCGGGAAATATCCCCTCTTCCGATATGTCTACTTATGGTGATATACTCAAATTAACAAAGGCTGCATATAAATACAACGATAGAAAACAGGGTCTCCTATCGAATAATTGGAAGAAATATCGGGAAATAATCCTACCACTATTATCCAATGAAAACCCACTGCAAAGAGAAGGAGCTGGCATGATTAATATACCCACAGAAAAAAAATATATCAGAAATAAGCAAATAGATTATGTTTATTGGAATAAACTCGAAGAATTGATTGATCGCCTTCGATTACTTTGGAGTTCACGAATGGCTGGTCATACTGGGCACGATAATGAAATATTGGCTATAATTGAGGAATTACGTGAAGAAGGATTAGTCTATTGACTGAGATATTATGAACATGATGTGTGAAACTGTCTCAGTTAGTCACAGACGATCTTACAATGCATATCACAATTGATAAATTTGGACGTAGAAGAGGTGGCGTTAGTAAACCACTTGTCGGTAGATCCGGCGTTGGATTCATTCTCACACCCCATGGTGATTATGATATTCAGAATAAGCGATTGCAGAATGTTGGTGAACCTGTAGACGGTAAAGACTCTGTCACTAAAGGATATGTCGACGGTCACATCAGAGAAACCAATGAGTCAACCCTGAAGTCTTTCCAAGAATTCATTACATCAACGCTACGTTACGTCAGAAAAGACATTGATTCGAAACATAACGAAGTACAAAACATCATTGACAAAAATACACTCATCACTTCTGCATTGGCTGACCAATTGAGGAATGTGGAAAAACAAATTGGTATCATAACTGAGTTGATTGATACTTTTACTGAGCGAGTTGTCAAAGTTGAACAGTCAGTCGTTAAACCTACACTTGAACAGTAGAGCCATATAGGGGTAATATGAGTAATGCAAAATGGCAAGTTGTGAAAGAAATACACAAGCCAGCGCGTCGAAATTTTCCCCGTCGAAAGACAATAATAACGGGGTTTTCGGACTTGTGGCAGACGGATTTGATGGAAATGCAACCATTTGTTAAAGAAAATAATGGTTATAGGTACATCCTCATAGTAATTAACTGTTATTCAAAGTATGTATGGTCAAGACCTTTGAAAAATAAAACTGCTGACTCAGTTACTGCAGCTATGGCGAGTGTGTTGGAAGATACAAAACATGTGCCGATGAACTTACAATCTGATCACGGTACCGAGTTTTACAATTCAAAATTTTCATCGTTAATGAAGAAACACCATATCAACCATTACTCAACATTTAGCACAAAAAAGGCTGCGATTGCTGAACGAGTTATCAGGACGTTGAAAAGTTGGCTTTATAAACAATTTTCACTTCAAGGTCATTACACCTGGTTGAATATTCTTCCTGAAATTATCAAGCAATATAACAATAAAGTTCATCGCACCATCGGTATGAAGCCTACAGACGTAAAACCATCCACAAACTTGTCCGTTTATGCAAAGTCCAAGATGCAGCGCGGCAAATATGAAAGAAGTCTATTCAGAATCGGAGATATGGTCCGAATCAGCAAGTATAAAAATGTATTCGAGAAAGGTTATACGGCGAACTTCACAACTGAACTTTTCAAAGTTGTAAAAGTAAATAGAACAGAGCCTATAACTTACGCTCTCGAAGATGTGGATGGGCATCCGATCAAGGGTTGCTTCTATAAAATGGAGTTGAATAAAGCGAAAGACCCCAATACATATTTGGTCGAGAGAGTTTTGAAAAGGAAAGGAAGTCGTCTATTTGTGAAGTGGTTGGGATTCTCTGAAGACCATAACTCTTGGATAGATGAAAGTTCACTAGTGTAATTGAAATATTGATGTATTTGATGAAAAATAAAAAATATAATAAAATTGAATTTTTATTATTAAAATCAAGACTATGAATACACTGTCGATATAGAATTCTAAACACACAAGGAGAAGTTTTCAGCAAAATACCAAAGTATATATCTCTAATGACTTGAAAATAGAGTACCTCCAATTCAAAAAATAGTCACACCACCAGAAGACGATTGTAGATACCCACAATCGAAACGTCGTGAACCAACGTGACTTGGAATCGCTCAAACATTTTTATTTTTAATTTTTATTTTTAT
>WOGM01000189.1:3109-15333 GCA_015342125.1 Leptinotarsa haldemani | reverse complement strand
TTAGGTGCACAAAATGTCATATGTCACAGAATGTCTCGGAACTCGGAACACAAGTAAACAGAACATACGCCTCTGAAATATGTCATCTTTGTTTGTCTCATACAGGTAATAGATTCATTGTCCTTCATTAGCTCTGACCGATGTTGCCAAATGGTGAAATAGAAACGTATCCCTTTAAATGTTGAATGCATTATTTCCTTCCTCTTTTTTAAGTATTGAAATATTTTTTTTAAGAAAAAGGTTGAAATGATAAGTTTAAAATGCGTTGTTTTAGATCTCTTTTATGAAAACTACTTGATTTTCGTCGGGAGGAACATTCCCCATTATGATCACCTGAAGTATATTACCTCACATCTACATCACTAATAATTCTTTCTCGGTTTTTAAGAAAACAAGTCTTTTATACAAAATTTAGTACGTTAATTCCTGGCCAGACTAAAAGATTCAAAAATGACTCTTTCTCAAACATTTATGTAATGAAAAATTATATATCATATCAGAATCGTTTGACCTTCCTAATGCGCAATTTCTTCCTTACTTAAGAATGATGCAACTACCTCTCCAAGTAACATTTAAATAATATTGAAAGTGAAATACACCGCCAGTGCATCCTGAAAAATTGAAATTGATCTCGGGTAATCACAAAATTATGCACAACCTCGTCGCTATGCTCATGTCAGTTTGTTTTATAATTTTTTTTGTCCACAGGTTTGTACAGAAATCTTAAATTCTCTAAGAAAAGGCAACTTTGGCAGTTGCGATGCTCAATTAGAAGAATTTGTCAAAAAGTGTAATTCAAGATTCCCGTACACGGCGGCATTCAAACCGCCTTCAGAGATAGTCCCGCCTAGCGAGTCGAATCACGTTTCGCCCGATCAAGACGGCTACAACAGCAACTGATGGCCGCGCGATCGGGAACATTCGACCGTTGCTGCTAATATCTCGCAGGGAAACAACAAGTGGTGTCTTATCTGTGACAGTGTGGACATTTAACCGATAGTGTTTTTTTATGAAATTTATTAATTAAGTTATTGTGGTATCAGGTGTACCTCAGGACTCGATTATAAAATATCTACAAATTGTGCACAGTAGGGTCAACGGATCTCTTCACGTGCGTCATTGATTTGTGATAAGGTGGCAAAGTTGTTAAAACGGAAGCGATGTGGCTACTGCTCTGAATACCCCTCTTATAGAAAATTGCTTTTATTTATGAAATTCGCTAATAAGTAACCTTTTGTTACGATTGTGGGCCGATTTCAGAAAACTCTTCACTATTTTGATGATTATCCTGCAAATGCTTTATATTTCAGTTTCCAACTTCAACATCTGTCAATTGAAATGGACATAAAACCACCTACTGTAAGGTGTTGAATGTAATTCATATTCTATTGGGTTTTTCTCGTGCACCGTTTCTTGTCGCTTCTTATTCTGTGCTAAATATGAATCAATTTGAGCATTTGTCACCTCGTTTTTCTCAATCTTACTTTTTTTCTGAACTTTCGCCATCCGTACTTGTTTGCATAACTATCTCTCTTGAATATTCCGAGTTCAAGCAATCATCCGCATAAGAGCCATCTCTGATTGAATGCAAAAGTTATTTATTTTTCACTTTTAGAAGAAAGGGATGCAATATAAAAGTATGTGTTTTATGGCACATATTTTATTTTTATGACGCATGCGTAATGATTCGTTGTTCCAAGTGTATATTACCTTTCCTTTTTTTATTTGTACATTTACTGTAAATTATTTCAATTTACGATTCACGGCGGAAAGTAGCTTACCAGACATAGTGTGGGGCAATATCGACTTTCTTTTGAATATCGAGAGCTTTTTACTCACTGTTTTTTAAATTTTATATGGAACGTTGCATATTGCAACGTTTGATTCGATGATGATGATAATGGTAACGTACGGATTTCTGTGTGACGTTGGCATGATTTTAAAAATGTATTCTTGGATTTCCACTACTAGCGTGTTCATAGTGCTGTCGATTTGACGAATAGTTTTTGCTGACACTACTGGGACGCCAACAGAAAGTCGATCTGGGAGTTGTACTTATTGATTCATTTGTATGGAGCTGAGTTTTGATAATGGGAGTAATATTTGAGTGATACGAAATAATTAATCCGGTAAAATTTGGTTTTTCGGCCATCACTTTTTTTAAAAATATATTTGACAGTTCTATCAGTTGTGACAGAAAAAAATCTGTCGTTCTTCAGCACCTTCTTCAGCACCATATTTGAAATAAAGAGATGGCAAACATAATGAAAAAAGAACCACTCACTTGTTTGTACCAAAACAGGATGAAACGAAGGTCATTTAGGAGGAGAGAGAAAAAGATTATAACTAAAATACTGGTAATGAATCTGAAGTTGAAACTTGACGCTCTAGTCTACTTTCAGATCCCGTGCTGCGGACCTTTATTCACTCGCTTCTTTTTTTTTATACAAACTGATTAGTTTTACTAAAATTCCAGCTAACTGCCTCCTAATTTTTTTTGGTCATCGAATGTTTTGGTGATTAGCCTCGTGTTCTCTGTAGGCAATGTTAATAACTCTCCAAGTCACCTAAGGAGCATCATGGCTCTTAGCAGTTCATCAACCATGTTACGTTGCAGAATCATCGCAACTGCAACTAGATGAATTCTCTCAAGAAAAATATCTGGTCGAGGTAGGAAACGAACTCACGACCTGCAAAAAGAAAAAAACCATTTCATGGTTTTTTATTAACAGAAATTATTTTTTGGCTTAGTCGTTTTTTTTTTCAATATATTCCACTATTGAGTGTAGACAATATACACACACAAAATACACAAGAATTGTCGTAAATAATTTGAAAGTTAGCGCGAGTCCGAAAAATTAATTTTATCCTCTGTCCTTGATATTGACACTATCTTAATCAGTATGTGGTTTATTAAATCGAGTTTTGAAAAATTACATTTGTGCTACAGCAAATTTCTCCTGCGAGTGGGATTAAGATTACCCCATTTTATCTTCCATCGAGTCAACTACTTTCTCGTATTATTTTTTTCTCGAGAAAATACCATCAGTCAGTATCTTCATCGAAAAAAAGCATTAGACCTGTCAAATAATCATATTATTTTCTAATTATTTTATCCACTCCTGGTGTCTTATTTTTCCTTTTCCAGTTAAACATCACCGTAAAATTGGTTATGATATTTTTCTCTCTCCTCCTAAATGACCTTCGTTCCATCCTGTTTTGGTTACTAACAAGTTAGTGGTTCTTTTTTTCATTATGTTTGCAATCTCCTTATTTCAAATATGCTTGTTTTCATTTTTTACGAAGGTATTGAATAATAACACAATTTTTTCTGTTACAATCGATAATTTGAATTGTCTATTATGTGTACTCGATAGTTCAAATTATCTTTCTGCTGTAATTGAAAGTTCAAACTGTCAACTGTCTATTGTTGACAGTTTCAGCTGCCGATTATAGATAAGTGACATTAAAAAGTCAAGTAGGGCTAAAGATGGTTTGGACTATCAGACTTTTGGACATCTCCATTTGTTTCAAATTTTTCTTTGGCTAATGTTTCATGTCCTTTTTCATATATTTTAGCAATTGATATATCACTGGTTGTATTTTTATTTTTTTCCTACATCTGATTGATTTTTTTGCTGCATTCTTCCAAAGCCCACATCCGAAATATCTTTTTGTTTATTCGACATTCATCAAATATAATATTGTTATAATTGAAATTAATACCTCATGGCTTTCTTCCTCGTAATCTTCCATCTTCTCCATTATTCCTTTCCAAATTATTATAACATTATTTTTGCTTTTTCTTTTCCATTATCACATATTTCTCTCCGTGCCATAATTTCTTAATAATTCCACTTTATTTTCTGTCCTGTGGATGCAGGGTCCTATTAATACAAATGGTGATCATAAATGAAATAACAATCGAACAAGTTATATCCATAATTACTTTGTCAAAACGAAAAACAAAACTGTTGCTTTGGAATTTTTCCGGCTTTTCATCTGTGTTCATGAAACTTGATTTTCACTTTTACTTTCTTTGCAAAACCTCGGAACAATATCATGGACTCCATCGTGAGGAATATGCTGTTGCACATTCAATTTATTCCTAGCATAAATGATATCAAAAAGACTGTGATACAAACTCGTTTAATCAACTGAACAAGTGCTACTGTTCTTTTTTGGTAATTTGAAAATGGAAGGATTGAAAATGGGAAGAAATTTAGATATATATCGTCAGTTTTTCGTTTATTTTTCATACCATCGAACTAGGGAACTGGGTTTTGGATGTTTTGGTACTACTAGGTGTAATTTTCATTAATTTTTAATTATTTATATTCCATCGAAAAAGACTGCAAAAACCAAAAATAATTATAATTTTTCCGCCATTTTCGGTGATATAAAACGATTTCACTGATTATGTACTATCTTGATTATTACTTGTGAGAAAGTAAAACCAAGAGGATATTCTATCTATCTATTGAAAGGGATGAGCAAATTTGATATTTCGAATTTTGCCACTTGCTTTTTCTGCATATGCATTCATCATTTGAACAGAGTTTTTTTATTGAGCAGTTGAAGTTCAGTACATGATGATGATGTAGTGTCAGCAAAATGATTCTGAGCCGCAGTCATCTATCCATATATTTAATTGATTTTGTAGATAAACAATTCGTACTGATGTTATTCAGTACATAATCAACATTGTAAATTTTGGTTAATAAAAAAATTGAGCAAATTTCCTAAAATTGTTTTATTGTTTTTTAATGGCATAATTTGTGCTATCATTTAGTCTTCATAAAAGATAAATTGAAAATTTTTGAAATCAGGTAAAGACTCATAGGAAACATGGCTGATTTCTCATAATGTGTGTATAGAAAGAAAAATGATCGCAAAAACCTATTGATTCTGAGTAAGAATCGTTTTGGGAAGTTTAGTTGATATTACAGGTACATCAAACAATATGAATGCAATCACAGAATGTTTGCAAAAAAGTTGCATGTGGCGGCACAAATTATAAATAGCAATGAAATATTCTGTTGAAGAGAGGCTAGCCATAACTATTTCCAGAGCAAAACTGTTTCCAAAAACCAATAGGTGGCGCCATTTATTAGTACCTGTGGCAAGTTCAGTTTGAAATAATTACTTATTTTCCTTTAAGATTGGAAGGTGGAACCATGGGAAGATCGCTGTCTTCTCCGGCCAGAAAAGTTAGAATCTCTGGAAGTGAGATTGACTGGCAAGCGCGGATAAAGTACCTCGGCCTTCTAATAGACCGTAGGCTCACTTGGAACCCGCACATTATGTACGTCAAATCTAGGATCGAGGGTCGGATTGCAAGTCTGTATCAAAAATGAGTTTGAAAAACAAGATTACCATCTACAACATGATGTTCAAGCCTGTCATCATGTATGCTTCAGGCGTCTCGGGACAAGCGGTGAACTATAATATTTCCATCCTGGAGGTATTGCAAAATAAACTAATGAGGATGATTGTGAATGCTCCTTGGTTCATGCGGAATGAAGCCATCCGCAAAAATTTGCAGCTGCCTTCCATTCGGCAGTCCATTCAGTCGAGAAATCGGCAAGTTTTTGAAGGTGCGGAAACCCACGAAAATCCGTTAGTTAGGGAAGCTATACACTATGCTGTAGACGACCTCTCCCAATATAGAAGGTCCCGACACTCTGTCGAATGAGGCCCTCATGTCCCCCCGTTAACGGACGAATAGCTTTTTCATCCATCCCACCCCAGTGAAAGGCGGTACTGATGCCTGAGGACTTCATACTGCCATCCCCTCAGTCATGAATTCATTTGTCCTTCGACAATAGTCAGCTGAAAGGATAAGGGAGCTGGGCTCCATCCCGAGTGAAATGAAGACGTTGGGAAGGTGGGATCCATTTGTCCCTCTGAGAAACATCAGTTGAAAGGGTAAGGGAGCCAGGCTTCAACCTGTCCGAAACCAAGATGGCTGTCGGTATGGGAAGGTGATCAGTTGAAACGGTAAGGGAGCCAGGCTCCAACCTAAACGACACCAGGATAACTTTCCACATTGGAAGATGGGAGGGATACATACAATCATCTCAGCAGGAAGATCTTCAGAAGATGAAGCGTTTATGGGAGAGTTGTTACTGAGGTCTGCTATTAGCACACTAACGTAGTATGTGAAGTCTAATCACAACCAACAGATGGCGACATTTATTGATAGCTGTGACAAATTTAGTTTGAAATAATAAGTTAAATCTCCTTCAATATGGCGAAGGTGGGAGGGATACATACCAATCATCTCAGTGGGAAGATATTTTTCAGAAGATGAAGTGTTTATGGGAGAGTTGTTACTGAGAAGGTTGTTTTACGTTTTAATTTCACTTCTGCTATTAGCACACTAACGTAGTATGCGAAGATGTACTTATACATTAATACTAATTACAACCAACAGATGGCGGCATTTATTGATAGCGGTGGCAAGTTCAGTTTGAAATAATAAGTTAATCTCCTTTAAGATAGGAAGGTTGGTACCCGTTTGTCCCTCTGGTAAACACCAGTTCAAAGGGTAAGGGAGCTAAGCTCCGATCCTGACCGAAACGAAGATGGCTGTCGGCTGGGAAGGTAGGTATCAGCTCAAAGGGTAAGGGAGCCAGGCTTCAACCTGACTTAAATCAAGATGACGTGCAGGCCAACAGATGGCGCCATTTATTGATAACTGTGGCAAGTTCAGTTTGAAATAATAAGTTAATCTCCTTTAAGATGGGAAGGTGGGAGGGATACATACCAATCATCTCAGCAGGAAGATCTTCAGAAGATGAAGCATATATGGGAGAGTTGTTACTGAGAGGGTTAACATTTCAATTTCACTTCTGCTATTAGCACACTAACCTAATATGTGAAGAGGTATTCATACATTAATGCTAATCACAACCAACAGATGGCGCCATTTATTGATAACTGTGGCAAGTTCAGTTTGAAATAATAAGTTAATCTCCTTTAAGATGGGAAGGTGGGATGAAGCGTTTATGGGAGAGATGTTACTGAGAACATTGTCTTGCATTTTAAATTCACTTCTGCTCTTAGCACACTAACATAGTATGTGAAGAAGTATTTATACAATAATGGTAATCATAAGGTCGCGGTAGGATAAAGCGACATCTATCGTAAATTTCAAAAATTTTGTTTGCTTTGATTTTTCCAAAGTATTTCTTATCATATAGTGTGGGTCAATCGCATTTAGAAGCCATTTTTCATTTTCTGTAGAACGGTGAGCATAGAATTTTTTCCAAAAACCAACAGATGGCGCCATTTATTGATAGCTGTGGCAAGTTCAGTTTGAAATAATAAGTTAACCTCTTCAAGATGGGAAAGGGGGGAGGAGTACATACCAATCATCTTGGACAGAAGACCTTATGTTGATTTACATTTTTAATTCCTTATCTTGCTATTACCACAATAACAAAAAAGTCATCTTCATTTTAATCAGGTTGGAAATCGTTCCCTTATGCTTTCAACTGAGGATCACACTAACATGTTCGTGTCATCTTCGTTTTCATCAGGTTTGGAGCCTAGCTCCCTTACCCTTGCAGCTGATTCCACACTAACATAGTATATGAAGATGTATTTATTAGTACATTAATGCCAATCACAAGGTCGCGGTAGGATAAAGCCGACATCTATCGTAAATTTTGGAAAGTTTGTTTCCATAAAAAGCTTTGATTTGTTTAGTTTGCCTGCATCTATCACTAAAGAAATCTTCAGACATCAGTACCGCCCTTCACGTGGTACCCTGGCTGGGGTGGGATGGATGAAAAATGTGTTCTGTTGACGGGGGACATGAGGGCCTCATTCGACAGATTGTCGGGGCCATCTATACCAGGGACGTGTCTACAGCATAATCTATAGCTTCCCTAACTAGTTCAACTAACCAACGTCTTCGGTTCATTCGGGATGGAGCCCAGCTCCCTAACCTATTCTGGTCCTAGCTAGTTCAGCCAACAGCCATCTTCAATTTGTTCAGGTTTCGAGCTTGGCTCCCTTACCCTTTGGTCTGGTTCCTAACTAGTTCAATCTTGTGATAATTATTATAAACATTTATGCTAAATGCAAAGTAGTGGTCAAAAAATGGCGCCACCTATCATAAATTTCAGCAAGTTGAAATGAAACATTCATTTGTATCTACCAATAATGAAACTGAAAGTAGTTTACTGAATGAAGTGTAAAATATCTTCTTACAGAAAACACTTTGCATAAAATTTTAAGGTGGAAGCCTTTTTAAAATGTCTTTATCGAATGTGGTTAAACTGATCTGCAAAAATCTTACTGGAGCCATTTAACGGGAAAGAACGGAGTGAAATAAGGTAACTCAAAGTCAGTGGTGTCAATAATGAAATATAAAACTGGCCACAACTAAATTTTCATCAAATATGGTTGATTATCAATTATTGCATCTTTCTGAAATAAAACATTGAAAGGGTCTTTTGAAAAATTCTATTTTGAATAGTTACAATATCATTCACACGGTATGAGTATTAGGTAATGTTTTGTTATAAAGATACTTTGGAATGTTTATACAATAATTAAATAAATAAATCTAACTAGATATATTTGTGGAAGCCACAGAAATATTTACTAACAATATTATGTATAAGATATTTACAATATACTTTTATCCAAATACTGAACCTTTGTGATACTTTAAAAATATATCATGGCCACAATCACCTAATCATTAAGTATTTTCTAAACTAATCAGGTGGAATATATTACATAAGGATGGAAAAACCACAGAAACGGCTATTTAACATTTTGTGCCCGTTTCCAGGTCATTTCCAGTGATAAACGTAATTCCTCCACACTGCCTTTAAAATTAGGTATGGTTAATATGGTTACTCAATTTCCTAAGTACAAAAATTATATCAAAATGGATGGTACACTGTTAACAAAAGTCAGTATCGAGTGTGGAATGTAACAGTCTCAAACAAATGCACAAAAGTATTCTTATTATTGAATTCATGAACTTTACATTCAAATGTATCACAACAAATTGTTATTTTTTTTAAATATGTGGTCTCTCAGTATGCTATGAGTTGGGAGGTTTTCATTTATTGTTTGTGCTTATAAAAAAAATGGTTTGCTTTACAGATCATAAAATAATATGCATTATTCTCTTGAGGCAGTGGACATTGCCAAATATAATGAAACAAGAGAATGTTTCCAAATGGCCAACACATGGTGCCTCTAAGAAATGCAATGCTCAGTTCTTCGCTGGTGAAGAATTTTTTTAAGAATATTTTTGAGTATGGCCTTTGAAGTGTAGAGGTAGCTAATGATAATGATTTTTTTTCAAAAACACAAAAGAAGACGCCACATAGTCAGCGTGCACAAGGGGCCACTTTGCAAACATTATACACAGTAGCGTCAGTTATAAAGGCTAACTTCAAAAGAGGTTAAATTTCAATCGCGCTGAAGTGCCAAGCAACAAGTCGGGACCGCTCGAAAACGAGGAGAGAGTGGATGGTGTGGAGATTTCATTTTTGGCACCTATCAACCGGGTGGAAAATTTCTATCTTCGGGCACTCAATCCCATAGGAGAGGAGCATGGTGGTGGTGGTGATATATTTCAATGGATCATATCTCCTCGAGTGTAGCAATAGACGTATTTATGAAATTTTAGGTTATATCTAGTAAACCTGATGTTATACTTGGAGATTCATATTTAGTTCATCAAACAACTTCATGAAGTATATTTTAGTTTTTAGTATTGATGATAATGTTGTCCTGAAGAATACAATACCAATTTGTAGGTGATACATATAAAGTTCAATGAAATTAAAAATGAGAACAGTTTTTGAATATTAAACAATTTTACAAATATCATTTCTTATGTTCCTGTTTGCGATTAATGAAATAAGCTTTTTAACCATGCATAAAAATTGCACGTGGATGACTATCAAGTTATAATATCACTTGCACAAAAGCTGCACAGGCACTATGGATTGTATATAATTACAATACATTCCCATGTTTAAAAGAAATAAAATTGAGCATAATGTTCAGTTGAGAAATTACAAGCCTCTTGATCACAGATTTTTTCAATTCAAAGTTCAGCAAACCTCGTTGATAGTCTTAGAGTGTCATAATTATTTGGATAGTTTAAATTGCATGCTTATACTTTCAATAATCGCGACTGCAAGTGTTTTCAAATGCAAATTATATTAACATAACGTAATGAACAGATTTTTTCCACATCAGAACAAAAATACTGCTCTCGATGCTCTTGACTCTGAACTTTTACATGTATCTGGTCCAAACATTACCTTTAATAATAAAGGTCATCAAATGAAGGTAATCAGACAAGGGTATTACTTATTGCCTTATTATTGAACTTTACTACGTTTTCTCCTATATTTATAACTGCCTGTTATGATACCTAATGTGTACCTGTTATTATTACCAACAATAGAATATCTGAAGGATCTTTTGAAAAGTAATTAACTGTGGAACTTTTACAAATTTGCATGGAAACGAATTTCTTCCAGTTCGATAACTATTTTCAAGGCTTACCTGTTTGAAATGGAAGCAAGAGAAGAGTTGATGTATTTTCCATTTTCAACACAGAGGATTTTGTGTCAACTATCATTCATATAAAGTCGGGAGTACCTCAAGAGTCTCATTATACACGTCTTTTGTTAAACATCTTTGTTAATGAGATTACTAAATCTGTTACAACATGATTCAAATAGCTTGGATAAGTGATGTATTGAAAACAATTTACATATAAACACCAGCTTTTACAAAGTAAATAAAAAATTTCACACCTCATACTCACTGACGAGTAATCCACTAATGCGTGTCACTTCAATGAAGGATCTAGGGACTATCTTTCACTTGCATTTGCGATTCGTAGATCATATTGCTGTCGGTACATTAACGCTACTGGGCTTTATATTTTAAAATTGCAAACTATCATGAATCAATTTGGTGAGAACAGTGTATCTTGCCCTAATAGTCTCCCGCTTAGAATATGGCTCAATTATTTGGTAACCATTTTATACAAATCACTGTGTCACATTGGAAAGAGTCCAACATAAATTCCTGAGATTCTGACATATATACATTGACAATCATAATTGTATAATTATTTTCCTAGACTTGTTGAGCAGAAGAAGAGAGACTCCTGACCTTATACTTGTATACAAATTAATTAAAGGCCTTACTATATGCCCGGAACACTTATATGTCCAAAAAAAAAACTCTCAGATATAATGATCTGTTTGACATTTCCTTCCATCACACGAACTATGGAATACATTCACATATGGATTGTTAATTAGAATGTTCAATGAAAAATCCTGAATCTAGAGATCACAGGTACAGGGTTGTAAAAATTTAAATCTCTTCCGAGAGGAACTTGAAGATTAATTAATTATACACCAAATTCTTAATGTATTCACGCACCACTTATATGTATCTTTTATATTATTCTCGTCATTCATCTCTGTATTTTGAATTGTATAATTTATAATTCTGTTTATCTTAGTGCTTTTGCCCTTAGTATTTTGTTTGATTTTAAAATTGTATATGAATATTTATTTTATTTAATATTTGTACTAATATAAAAGGGGTGATTCCGTGCAATAGAAAAAAGGTTTCCCAAATAAAAAGTTCACATATTAAATTGAAAATGATGTACTGATGAGAGTTTAGAGTTAGATGGGTTTAAGAAGAATACTAGTACTTTCAGCTATATTTCTGATAGCTCCCCCCAATGTTCCCAATAAAATAGCCTGATTGGAGGCTAGAAAATTGGAGGGGCTTCATAAATTTATAAATCTTCCATTTGAACCAAAATGCACCTATGGATTGATCACAATTTCCGAAAAATTGAACATGCAAGTGGCTTTCAAAACTACTCATATACTTCAAAAAGTGATGGGTAACTTGAAAGATAGGACATCTTCAACATATTCGGTTCCATAGACTAGAGAAGTCTAGTGTCGCTGGGCACAAAATAAGTAAGGATTGTTTGAAAATGTTGCAACAAGTACATAACAATAGGCCTTCGAAAGTTTTGAAATGGCAAAATTTAGAATGAAATTTATGAACAAGCCAGTTTGTCACTCTATTACATAATAATTACAAATAGAAACTTGGTAAATATTAGGTATCATATCTGGTAGTCATTAATATAGTAATAAGAAGTTATATAAAATAACAATATAACACAATAACTGAGA
>WOGM01000188.1:0-15339 GCA_015342125.1 Leptinotarsa haldemani | reverse complement strand
CTCATACCAGCTGCCCTCTGCGAGCCCCCTATCAGCAAACTTATGTTTTAGTCGTTACAGTCATATCTATAATGAGCCGTTTTGTGGCGACACACGACACCGTCAACGAAGATGAAGCTTTAATCTTGTATTTTTCATTTTCAAGGGATTTTTTCCATTTTGTTATTCAGTCGCGTTTTTAATGAATTTTTTAACTCTGATTATGGTGATATTGGTGTTAGTCGGTAACCAGCAGGTTAGCGATTTCTGCTCATTAAATCAGCCCCTCTACACTGTGACAGAAGATATTTTCTGCTTATCGTATTAAGAATTCCATCATGTTGGAAAAAAATCAATACCTAGCTCCAAGACGTTTCGAATATTGAGGGGTTTTCTTTCGTTGTAGGTAGTACGTGCAAACATTTTTATAAGTAATTTGTTAGAACAGAATCGTGATTGAAATATCGAAAGAAACTAAGGCTTGCAAAGTCATTCACAGGTACTGTCTGTAATATGAAAACTCTTTCCATACTTGCTTTCACCCAACACAGTAATATGTAGGTAGCTCATCAACTATAAACTTGTACAAATTATGCGGAGAGATGTACTCATGAAGAGTGTAGTTTGAAATACCTCTGTCATTTTCCAAAAGTCAACTAAAATATCGACATCTAAAATGTGAGTAGGCTTTCAAATTACAGACGGCAGAAACAGTAGAAGCGATAGTGAGTCAACTAATGGAGAAGCAGCGTGTCGCCAGGCAAGCCGCGTTGGTCAAACAATTGGAATGCGGATGCCCTGACTCTACTTGTGCGGACGGTAAGAGCTGTTCACACCCCATGAGAAGAATAACCGCAGCAAAAGAGATAGCCAACTCTCCATTGGCAAGTTCCAGCTCCAACTCGCGACCTCCCAGCAACTCCGACAACAACAATCAGGTTTCCTCAACGACCGGAACTGGATCCATGTTGCTCACCAACAACAACGCCCCCAGGGTTTATTCCAGGGACTCAAGAAACCACCAACCACCCCAAAATAACAGTAATTGCTCTTCTAGTTCTGGCAACACTCCGCCGCTGGTTTTGAGTCTCTCACAGATCCAGGGCGGCGGTGGATTACTCATTCTCAACAGTAATTCTAGCAACAATTCTAGTCATCAAAACTTAGGTAATCCCGTATCAGTAGCAAACTTTGTTTGCAACACGAACAGAAGTATTGCTAAAGATAGATCTAGTCATCTCGTACTTAAGCAAGAGGTCATGGATACTAATCCTTCTTGCCTGCACTCATCCAAACAGAATTCCAAATCTGGGCAGAGGGAAATGAAAATGGAACTCAGTGAAAATCACAGACAATCAATTTTCAATGATGGATCTATGTATGGTAGTTCGACACCGAGGTGAGTTTGGACTTTGCCGTCATACTGTTTATCGCTTGAGTTCGTTCAAAAATTTGGTATGGTTTTACTATATGTTATCAATCATAATTTTGAATTCGATTTGAATTCGATATCAAAAATGCACTATTGATTATTGGTAAAAACTGCATCAGTTCAAAAATTCATAATAAGATTTTAACTTCATTTCATTCATTCAAGAAAAAAGTGTTTCCTTTAGGTAATTTCAAGGAAATGAAAAAAAAACTATTCAAGTCAGTTCGAAGTCAGTTTCGAACTAGTATTAGAAGTTTTATTCTGCATATGATATATTGCTTCAATATTGTGATTGAACATATATTCAAAGTGGCCGCAATAAAATACGTTTTCTCAAAATGAATCTTTTTTCAGGTCTTTGAATTTTGTGAAAGTGTTGAGATTTTCATTCTTAAAATACTATTTCTCATCTGTTGTTACTGATTATGTTCAACATAACGCTAAAATTTTGTTTTCAATGATATCTATGACATCTAATGAAAATAAATAAAATTGACATTGAATAAACAAGAAATCTGAGTATGGGATAGACAGACAGATGGGCTAGACATATCACAATTTCCATTGGATTTTTTCAAAAAAAAATTATTGGTTTGAAAACTATCTAGTTATCATCTTCCTATAGTCTACAAAAATGTACATATAGTGCTTTTCTTTATTGTCCCTCCTTTTATTTTTGAACGGGTTAACTCAAAAAATTAAAATTTGGGATAATGAAATCAATGCATGAATACTTTATTTTGAAGAGAAATTGACAGATGAAACTTTTTAAGATAACGACTGGGCGCCATCTGGGAAAAAAATTAAATGAAAAGGGGGTCTTGTGAGACATATTTTTGATGCTCCTGGCAAATGCTTCACAACCCTAGAATATAATGTCCATATCTTCAACTACTACAAAATGACAAAACATTTATTGCCTGAATACATTGACAATAACTACCTACATAATATAAGGAAATAAGCTTGAGGCCAATTCAGAAGATGCTCGAAATGGTTGCCTTGAACTTCTTGACATATGAACAGCCTATCCGATATATCGGAGCCGAAGATTTTCGAACACAGTAACACAAATATTTATTATTCTCTGCCGTACATCCAATATTGATGCAGGTTCAGTTTCGTACACCTTTTGCTTCAAATAGCCCCATAAAAAAAGTCCAAAAGTGTCAAATCTGGCGAGTGGGCTGCCCATTCTATAGGACCTCGACGGCCAACGACCGAGAAAAGTAGTATCCAAATAGTGTTTTACTTGTCTGGAGTAAGGTGGTGATCCACCTTGTTGGAATACAATATCCATATCGAATTCATTAGGATTCGCTTCGACGATTTCAATGATGATAGGGTCGACAGTAGTTTCCAGCATATTTAAATACAGTTCACTGTTAAATTTTGATCAATAAATAGAGGTTTTTTCTGGATATTGGGTATGAGTTTCCCAAAAAACGTGAAGGTTGGTGTCACTCCAATAACGGCAATTTTGTCTGTGAACATTGCCGTTTAAAACAAATATACATTAGTCACTAAAACAAATGTTGTGGAGATAGGTAGGATACCTTGCAATGGTTCCGTCATGATTTCGCAGAATTCTGTTCTTCGATCAGGGTCATCTTCAGTTACTTGGTGTACCATTTTTATTTTGTATAGATGATATCTATTCCTCTTCAAAAGTCTTCACTCAGTAGAAAAAGACACGTCACAAAAATTCGCGACGAAATAAGTAGACTGTTCAGAATTTACTACCATCACCACCATTCTTCCGGAATGGACGGATGACCTGGGGGCTTTTTGTTATGTACATTACCGGTAGTTGTGAATTTGGATACAAGTTCCCTCAAATATTTTCTACAGATAGGACGATTTGGAAAACGTTCATTGAAAATCCTTTCGGTCTCGTAAAAGTTACGTGTCGCACCGTAAACAAAAATCGCTTAAATTTTTTTTTCCAATGGACGACAATTGACCATTTTAGAGATTGTTGACGTGGTACCTTTCTACTAGTAAAACCGAAAATTAAATGAGAAGATTATAACTTAACAATGATGTTCATTGTCGTACTGACATTTTTTGTCGTTTTTATAAACAAAAAATAACTTAACAAACCTCATCGGGTTGTTGAAATTGCCATATGGCAGATAAAAAGGAATATTTCTAGAAATATCGATATTCATGTGTTCGTCTTCAGGAAACTATTAAATGTTCCGCCATTTTGTAGTATTAGGTGAAGATATTGACTTCATATTCTAGGGTTGTGAACTATTCGTCAGGAGCTTCAAAATGATGTGTCACAAGCTGCTGCACCGTATATGAAAATTCATTGTAAGAAATCAATATTTCTATGAAATTTGAATTGTCGCTAATAACCTTCGAGGTTGATGCGACATTAAATGAATGTAATTAAAAAAAAGACCCCCCTTTTCATTTAATTTTTTCCCAGATGGCGCCCAGTCGCCATTCTGAAAGTTTCATGTGTCAATTTCACTTCAAAATAAAGTATTCATGTATTAATTTCATTATCCCAAATTTTTTGAGTTGACTCGTTCAAAAAATAAAAGGTGGACATTAAAGAAGTGCACTGTACATTGTTATCAAGTAGCCATCCTCCCTTTATAATTGCAATTAAAAACCAGCAGTATCCAAGAATAGACATTCAATCCACACTGACACATGAAAAAAATCGCACAAAATATATTGAGACACGATACAATATGATGGACTATCGAAATATGTACTTACTGTTGCCAGCATAGCCTAAATATACATGGGATGGTTCGAAAGACTGGCAGTCGAACAAAAGGTCTTGCATTTGAATGAGATATGCCAATGACACATTTATTATGTGAAATTATCACGGAACCACTTGAATTTTTACATTACTTCAAGTACAACAAACCTTTCATAAAATTCACAGTAGAAAAGAAATTCCAAATTGATTTATCGTTACTAAAGTCCTAAAAATGCAAAAGACCAACAAGTGGGTAACTTCCCTCCATCGAGAACCAATTCTCTGAACTATGAACAGAGAAATCTTCAAAACACTTCCAGCCTCAGCAACACCAAAAAGCTAGTAGAATAAATATTGGAAAGAGAAATCAATGAGGAGGAACCATTAAAACTGGGCGTCTTTGTCCCTTGCATCAAACAAATTATTGGAGATGATCAGAAAAACAGTATCTAATTACAATATTAGAATCTGTTTTAGATCCGAATGCAAAACCTCTGAACAGTCAATCCAAGAATTATTATATCAATGAAATGATACGTTGAAAAAATACTCAACGATTTGAAACCAGTGTATCAGGTGAATGTCTGAACTCTCCAACATAATAGCAAGTAAATTATATTTTCCATTTATTCTCTCTTGGGAGTAACATACTTTCCATAGCTTTATCAGCTAGACATATTGTCAACTAGAATCGAAGGAATGTTCGTCATTTCAATTATATTCACCTTCTAAAATTGCTTTATAACAGTGTTTTAGTTCATGACATTAACTTAAACCATACGTAAGATCGTTTGGGAAATCAGATACTTGTTATTCATTCTCTTTTTATTAGTGGATAAATGTTTTATTGGATAGAGTATTTTCCAATACATTGTCCATTGAATTTTTTTACTTGTTACTTTTTTACCCATTGGATCCGTGTACTAATAATTATGTCATATGTTTAAATGATAGGTAATACTTCACCAACAAAGCATTACCTATTTTATAAAAAAAACGATATTCGAAAATTGTTTATAATAATAAATTATTTCTTCATAAAAATTGAAGTTTATGCTCTAAGGACCGAAGAACTAAATTATTTTGTCAATAACAAAATAACAGCCTAATGAATAGGAAATTAAAATATTCCACGTGAGGTTTTTGCAACATTTTTTTATATGAAAATATTGAATGGCTTTCCATGATTTCATTAAGGTCTTTCATCAATCGAAGTACCTAGTGAGAATGATATTATAAAGCTGAATAATTTGTTATACAATATGTCTATGAAATATTTCAACCCAATTTTTATGAGACGTTACGACAATTTTGACCGTGACTGAATTCCATACTAAATATTAATAAAGAGGATTCGACATGGCTCTCTAAATTTCATATTCAAATAAACTATTTGCATATTCCAAAATTTTAACTATTCATGCAGATAACACACGATTCCATAAAAAATAAAAAGATAATACCCAATTTTAGAACAGACCGTAGAAAATTTGGCAAACCTCAATTCTTTGATTAGGTACAGGAACACATGATTGATTATCCTTTTCATCAATTCCAGACCGAGATTTTTTTACAGAAATCATCAACAACAAACTGAGGTGATAATGTCCAGTGCTCCGTCGACCCCTTCGAAGCACATGGACACCAGCCAAGAAGAAACCATCGACGACTATAAACATCAAAACTTTTGCGGCGAAACGGTAGTTCTTTTAGGAACAGATTCCAGCGGCTCGTTAGTCAGCAAAAGTGACGGTTCTTCCATTATAAACGGAGGGTTCTTTAACGAAACCTTGGACTTGTCCCAAGAGGACATTCAAAGGACCCTTTCTGCCAATATGCCTCTGTGTTCATCCGAACTAGATACTCATCAACGACATAATTCCGAATCAAATAACGCCGGTCATCGGAACAAGGTGCAGTCCCAACAGCAAAATCTTACCACCGAGATCAATCCAATGGATTTCATTGACAGTTGCGACGTGGTAGTTTCACCCACCAACGTGGTCGACGATGATGTTTTCGTCAATTTAGATGCGTTCGATATGCTTGGCGAATTTCCAGACCTAGAAGCGTTAGATTCCAGCCACGCTGGACTTCTCGACGTCAATCCGTCCGAAGGTAGAGGTAACACCAAAGCACACAATGAACACCAGCAGCAAAACCATTCCTTGGAGGGGTCGGCGAAGATCACCGACTATTCTCCGGAATGGGCGTATCCAGAAGGAGGCGTGAAAGTTTTGGTTACTGGACCTTGGCATTCATCTGGACCTTACACAGTACTTTTTGATACATTCCCTGTACCCACTACTTTAGTACAAAGTGGTGTCTTACGTTGTTATTGTCCAGGTAAGTTGATTTTGATTGAGTTTATAGGTAAATATTTTGTAAATGAAGATATCTATTCAGAAATTTAAGTAAAAGATACGTTGCATCTTATAATTGAATCTCAAATTTACTGAAACGTAGAACTTAGTCCTCTGGTGTAGAATGAATCCAAAAAAGCACTTATAATAACAATAATAATAATACCTCAAGAGTACAATGAAAACAAACAAAAAGAGAAAATAGAAAACAACTTTCAGTATAAAAGGTAAATAGGCGGATTATCAGCCAAGGCTGTTTTTTAACTCAGCCTGTAAATAAGTAGCAATACTCAAACAATAAAAAAGAAGTCGAGTTAACAGTGATACTGTCATGGGAAGATCAGAAATGTATGCAACCTTTGTAAAAAATTACTTTTTGTAATGCCAAGGTCGGGAACGGATATTAGACATTTGAATAGGTCTTCAGTCTTTTTTTAAAGTTTTTTATTGTATAAAATCTAAACTCACGGGATAGTTGATTGTAATGTTTAGGTGCATTATACGAGAAGCGGTGGGTGAAGATGCAAGATTTGTTTTTGAGGATGACTAAAACTTTACTTTTCCTTGTGGTAAAACTATTTATTGTTAAGAATGTTCTAAGCCTCTTCAGTAAGTAATCAGGTTGAGGAGATATAAAAACTTTATGTGTGTTGATGATTAGATACAGTGTTCTAACTTTCTCAACTTTTAGCCATCCTGATTCTTGCATGGCTGAAGATATATAGTCATATTTCCGGATACCAAAGATAAAACTCAGACACCTATTCTGAATACACTGTAGACGAAGAGCATCCGATTGTCTCAAAGCAGGTCCATAAACACTGTCGCAATAATACATTTTTGACATGATCAGTGACTCGTATAGTATCATTTTCAAGTTTTTGTTGAGCAAATCACTATTTGTTGACCTATTCAACTCATTCTTAGTTCGTTGTACTTAATCTCCTAAATTTCTTCTGGAATTATCTAGTGCTTTTAATTTATTGTTTTTAAATCTCTATTTAACTCTTTTGCCGGCTTTGCTACATATTTTGATAATATGACCTCTCATGTTGTTTTTTGACTTCTTTTTGATGTTACCAAAACTCAACCTGTTCAATGACTTTCTCGCACAATAGTTATGCTTCAATATTTTATTTTAGTCACTTATCCTTTACCGCTGTTCCCAATATCACATTTATGGTCCCTTTATAAATAAAGTCAACCTCTCACAATTAACATGAGTAGGTATTCAAACCGAACATTGTCAACATTCTCAATTAATTTTTCTCTGGACTTTAGTATGCATGAACGACTCATAATCTATAATTTTTATCAACGATATGTTCCGTTGATGTTCCAGATTATGTAAAATCTTTCAGTGACTTTTTATTGTCTTCCATAAGCAAGGCCGTAGCCAGAAAACAATTTCGGTAGGGGTGTTTGGTTTGGTGGAACAGTAGAAAAAACATGAAATATAAAAAAAACGAAACAAAGAAAATTGTGTTACATGATCATATATTTATTAGAAAACCATTACAGAAATATTAACATCTTTTACAAAATCAAATTTAGTTTTTTAGCTTTGTTTGCAGCAAACAAATCAATTACCTCTTCGGTGTCGATATCAATTCTACGGTGGACCGTTTATTCGTTCCTGGCTTCTGGAGTTTCAAGTTTTGAGGCGTTTCGGAGAAGAGAAAGTCCTTTCAGGGGTACATGTGGAAACAGGTAGTGTCGCCAAGATCTTTGAAAGTTTGTACGTACATTGCCATAAGGTTTTTCCATTGTGGTTCGTTTTCCAAGGACTGGATAAAAGAATTTCATAATTCCAATAGTATCTGTAGAGAAGGAAGGGTGAGTGTAGGCCCACAGCACTTAGGCCACATGTGACCCATTGTACATCCTCCCAAGGAGTTGTCCTCCTAAGTCATCGTCGATCCTGTCCTTTCCAGGAAGGTGGACAGGTCACTAGTAGACATCTCCTTTATATCGGAGTTTGAACCACGCTGGTATTTTTTCTCATTCTCCACTCAATCATTAGGCTTGGTGATCTGGAGTACACTCCACATCCTGAGCCTCCTTTGGTTTGAGCCGTCAGGGTACAATTGCATCACTGGTTGCCTACAGCAGAGGTTGCGCAGTGTGTGCTTCTCGCCATAGGCTCAGCCTCAATTGACCCATTTCTACTTCGAGGCTTACACCAGCCGTGTGCACTAGTAACATTGCCATTAACACAACCTTCTTAACGTACAGGTACAGAAGGGACAGACCAATAATTAATTCCATTACCGCCAGTTGGTGTTATTCTTATGACTCCTGTGATGTTTAAACAAACCAATCGTTGTATTTGATATAATTTTTGGATGGCCGTGATTTGTAGAACTTTCGGGGGGATCAATCCCTCCTGGCTACGGCCTTGTTCATAAGTGTCATATCAAGAGCAAATTAAACTTTTTTCTAACAGGTTGGTCATAGGATATAGGTTTATTAAAAACTAAATCAGGTATGAACATACTACAACACAACCCCATTGAAATTGGTCAGAACCGAACTTGCCTATTTAGAAGAATATCCAAAGTTTCGACTCCAGTAAATTGCAGAACATTTCATATTTCTTGTGAAAAAGGTCTTCCAAATGCCTACTAGTATTTGTACCCAATTAATTAATAAATGAACATTTTCACCGGATTTTTTCCATCGTTAATGACCATATTTGACTAGGGCTAAAACATTTCAGAAATCAACAGAATCAACAAACTTCCTCAGCTAGTTTGATAGGGATTGTTATTATCATACCAGAGTATTTATTTCAATAACAATCGTTATACTCTTGTTGCAGCTCACGAGGCTGGATTAGCAACTTTGCAAGTAGCATGCGATGGCTATGTGATTTCCAACTCTGTGATATTTGAGTATAAGCTCCCACCTAGAGAAGAGCATGTGGCTACCCAAGAACCTAAAGTAGAAAGATGCAACGACAATTTACTTAAGTTCACCTTGCTTCAAAGACTCGAAGCAATGGACGATAGACTTCAAATCAAACAAGAGCCAACAGATGGCGATGTGGTAATATATTTTCTTTTGTTTCTTCTGTTATTTCATCATTTACAAAATATTTTGTTCCTAAGGTTGAAGACACGGCTCTTTTTGGACAACCGAATTTTGAAGACAGGCTAGTTAACTTTTGTCAAAATATGACTTCTCGAATATGGAGACAAGGAGAAGAATTGAGTGTCTCTTGGTTTGCTAGCCATAGGGGAATGACACTCTTACATCTTGCGGCTTCCTTGGGATACTCACGTTTAGTGTGTGCCATGCTTCACTGGAGGGCAGAAAATTCTTCGTTACTATTGGAAACTGAAGTAGATGCTCTCAGTCAGGACGAAGATGGATTCACAGCCTTGGTAAGTGTACAACAAGTTAATGAGGTTTGGACTACAGGGTATTCGATAGTTTAAGCTGCGAAAAAAAAATTTAAACAATAAATAATAATTAAACTATATATCTATGACAATAAATTAGATGAGATTTACATTCAAATATTTTTTCAAGATGTGGGCATGTGCTAGAGGACACACAGAAACAGCGGTGATGCTTTACAAATGGAACCATATGGCTTTGAGTATGAGAAATTCAACGAATCAAACGGCGTTAGAATGTGCTCGAATAAATAATCATGTGGATCTAGTGAAGGAACTGGAGAAACTGGAATTACGAAGGGATAAAGCAAACATGCTTTTACAATCTAATCAGTCTTCCACAGATGCAGCTCCTTCTCCGACTGTTATATCGCCTGCAAGTTCTGTAGCTTCTCTAAATTCCATAGCTTCAACTAGTAAATCCCATGATGGAGTTTTCTTGAGACCAGGGGCTGTCACGAGGTCAGAGAAATTCAAAAATTCTATACTTCTGAAACTAACTGAATAATTTTATTTCAGGAGTGAAGCAAGTAAATACAAAATACTGAATGTAGATTTAGATTCTGACTACAATAATAAATTTATCATGTCTTCTCCAAGTCCTTTGTTATCTGATTTCTCATCGAGCACTAGAGGTAGTAATGGGCAGAAATTGATCAAAAGACCATCAGTCGATAGTGGAATTCACATGTCCTGTGGACCTGCTGCAGAGAGTTATAGGCCTAAGAGTTCCAAAGTATACAATGTTCGGGATACACCAAAGTCAAAGTAAGACCAATGTATATATATTCTTTGGAAGTTATTATTAATAGCAAACATGTTGCCGATAATTTAAAAGCAAAATATGAAAATAAGATCATATAATCTGTATGTGGTAGAGGAAAACTATCCATTTTTAAAAATAAATTATCTTAATATCATAAGTTTTTTGAAAAATATCAAGGGAAAGTTTTCTGAAATAAACTAAAAAATATAATCAGTATTGCTGATAAAAATATGTTCTTATATTCAGTGCTTGGATCAATTCTGAGTAACATTCAGTTTTTTTATACACTGGTATTTAGGTGTGGTGATGGCTGTCAATCTGTCCGCAAAACGTTACTTATTCCTATTTATAGGAAAATATAAACTAGTGAGATCTATTTAGAGTCTTGACATATAACTTCGATATGTTGAAAGTATTCAAAGGTTTGGAATTCATTTTTTAAATTCCTACTCACATTCCCTCGTTCTCACAAATTTTTTGGACCATTAGGTTTTTTCCGTTTCCTATGTAATTCAAAATTTGATTACCTACCCTTTTTTGATATAATTTACCGATGTTTCAGTCGGTTAACTGGAATTTTTTGCTTTTTTATATTCTTTTTCCATCACTAATGAGATAATCCTTAGGAGGTATAAAGTACTATTTTAGGAGTATGTTACCTCTCATGTGTTATATCAGTTCTTTCAGTCCTGCCGTTTTCAGCAAGTTTAGAATATAGCATTCTGTAAATATGTGTGTTATGTGTTTTTTTCCAAAAAGTGTTTATTCAATTTGTAGCTTCTACTGAAAGAATACGGCTCCTAGAAATAGTTTTTTACTAATATAGGTAGCACCGCATGGCTGAATCTAATGTATCACCAGGTATAGCTGACTTTCATATGCCCTCATATGGGGAGTTTGCTGCAGTTATTTAGGTGAGAACCTTGCACCTTCATAGGAAACCTACTTCCCAAGCCACACATTCATGTTGGGTACCCATCTGATGAAAATAGTGACAGACTAAGTGCCTAACAGATCCTCACTAGATTAAGAAAAAAGTTTCAAGGTCTGACAACCTTGGAGTGGATTGATCTTCACAAGGAAGTTCAGGCTCTGGCAGAGCATATACTCTATATGTGCCCCACGTTGGAGCCGATCAGGTTTTCAGTGTTTGGCAGAATCTCATTTGCTAAATAAAGTAATCGTTGTCGTTAAGGAGTTGAATTTATTTGGACATATCCCTTTCTAAACCCAACAATTGCTTCTCATCGCTTCAAAATTTCAGAGGTCGATTTAGGTAGCCTGATGTTTAGTACTTCTCCCTACTATACTATTATGTTTTCTCTGGACTGGGACTGGGATGGCATCTGAATAACCCAGTACTTCATATACTTTGTATTCCAGAAGACGTTGTAACTTGTCTATTACAAGATTTTTCAATTCCACGATTGGACTGTAATGAATTGTTTTACTTACTTTTTCTCTTGCTAGATTCGACCGAAGTATGTCGCTACCACTTCAGTCATCCACAGTGAGGGATAGTTCTACTGACGGCGATGGTACAGACTTCCACAGAAAAATGGATTTTGCACTATGTGAGTAAATTTACCTAAACACCCATGTCATTTTGATGGGTAAGTAAAGTTAAGTATCAGAAATGCACGAACTGAATCTTGGTTCATTGACACACCAAGTTTTTAATTTTCGCTTTGAATCGCCAATATTATTTTTTATTCCAATTCAAATATTATTTTTGACATGTTGATTAAGGTGTAAATTAGTGTGAGTCATTTAATAATTCGGTACACATTCGAGAGTACACACTACTTACTGTAATAAAATCGTGATAATTGAAGCTGTTTTGCATTGACTGATTTGTATTTTGAAACAATGATCTAGGCGAGATAGGAAGTGGCCCAAGAAGCAGTAGTCCCCTGATAGATGTAGAAGCCGTCTCGGACGATGAAAGTGAGCTTCCCAACAGTACTGTAGGTCAGTGCACTAATTGATCTGTTATCTTTGTTGTCTCTCGGTGTTGTTTCACTGTTGTTTACAGACTACCTGATCTTTGTTGCTCCTTCTATGTTGATTATTTTACATTAATTGACCACTAACAGCAATATATGTAACATTCTGATAAATCATCTGATTTTATCAAGTTTTCACATATGTTTTATAACAAAGTGACTAATAAATACCACATATAAATCAGATTATTACATTAAAACAATGAGAAGAAATGAGTTAGAGGTCGAAATCATTTGCTATAGACATCTAGCAAAAATTCTGTAGTAGGTTGTAGGTACTACAAATTTCTTATATTCTAACAGTGTTAGGCAGTGTTGAGGTCCCAAACAAAAGTCTAGTTCTTTGTAGCTTCAACAAGAAGTGTATGTATAACTGATGTATAACTTTTGGTTTCAAGTTATGGGTAACCAACTTTTCTTCAAAAAAATAAACATACCTAGAATAAAATTGAATATTCTCCTTATGACAAGTATTAATATAAATACTTCTTCATTGTGAAAATTATATTTCTGGAAGATAATCTTCAATTAAAAATATTTTGTTATAATTACATTCGAAACTTTTGTTTGGGATACAATGAAAAAATTTGGGCATGCACCTTCAGAGTGTAACATTATTTTCAATTCAATCTTTCCTTTTATGGCGATTATCCAAACCCTCTACTCATTTCATTCTTCCACCTTCCATAAATACTAATAGTGTTAAAGAGTTCTTACTATAATAGTCATAGTTCTTGCACCACCTAACTATCTCTGATTTTCCAAGTTTTCTAGATTTTTGGTAACGTTGAAGGAATTTAAATTGAAGAAATGATCCAAATAAGTAACTGAATGTTTTTTTACAATCTTCATCTGTTTCTTGAAATAACAGAATGGATAAATCTTTGATTATTGCTTCTGCTGTGTATGTGCCTTTTACGCTTATTATTATTTTGGTTCTCAATACCTGACTCAAAAGAATGTTAGTATGTATCTACATTTTGTCCTTTGTCAGTGTTCACTTAAGAGTTTCTTTCGCTTTCTTATGCATGTGGACGATACTATATCTATTAAATATTATTTGTTATAAAATTATATGAACATGTGATGATTCATGCAAGAAACTCAAATCATATTATTTTTTTAGGGGAACAAGATGCACGAGTATTGACATTGGCAGAACAAATTATTGCTGCCATGCCAGATAGAATAAAGGTTAGAAGAATATCTTAAACGTCAGGAATAATAAATAATGTCTAAGTGTTACTAAACTTCACTCCGAGTTCCAATTTTATTTATGTCGAAATCTGTATTGTCTCATGTAATAATTTCTATTAGGTAATTAATACACGGTGATAAAAAGTAAAATTGGAACCTCTGGCGTAGAATGAATCCAAAACAAACACTTTTTTTCAAACACCAGAAATGCAATACTCTTCTTGATGCTCGTTTTACCAACTAGGTTGGCGTCTTCAGTAGATGAAGACAGTTTTCTTCAGCTTGCTTTGGATTCCAATAGGTTACTCGGAAATGTTCGTTCATTTCATAACATTACATTTACAGAATGAAAGTGAAGAGATGCTGCTAGACAAAAGCCCTGGTGTTCCAACTAGTTTACAAACCAGTGATACACTATCAGATATATTTATGGAACCGTTGTTAGACCATCAATCATCTTCCAGCTTTGAATCAACAGAATTCAATTTCGAATTCTCTGATAATAATTATAGGTTAGTATCTTCGGAATGAATAGTTTTTGTTGAAAGTGAATGTGTTATGATTTACAGATACTATGATGTTGGTACACCTTGTTCGAGTTTGAGCCCAGCTTCTTCCAGTTGTTTACCATCTCCCTGTTCTTTCACATTGGACTCTCCATCACCACCACCTACCACCGCGGATTTCTGTGAATTTTTTCAAGCTTCTGGAACTGTTTTCGAGAAGGATTTTTCAAATCTAACGTTATCAGGTGAATATTCGAACCAACCAAATACAGGATATTGTAAATATTTTGTTGTTGAATGGGATAGCAATCGAATTTAGTTTTTGTTTTGAATATTTGGTACCTTGTGATTTTGCAAATTAACTAAATGATTTTCAATAGAGGAAAACAGTCAGTGATAAATGAGTGCAAAGCACTCCCATATTTACCCCAATTATCAGGAGATGATTTTGTTCCTCATCATTATTTTCAGTACACTGTATGAAATAAAATATCTCCTTACCAGAAAAATATTTTTGGGGTTGGAGAAAGAAATTATTGTTTGACATTGACAGTCTTCTATATTTATCTAGTCAAGATTCCTGTTGATTTTCCAACATATTTGGCACATGTCATTTAACACAAATCATATAACATACCTCTAGACATAAATTCTTGAATCAACCAGCTTCCAGCGCTAAGTGCCAAATCCAGCTGCTGGATGAAATAATGAATTCCAATAACAATACGTAGGTACCTTGAAATAAAAAAGAGTTATTTTTTTTATTATTCCATCCTTGTTATAAGGTAAACCTATATGAATATTTAGTGAAAGTTGAAAAGTTACAAAATAGTAGGAAATATTCAAAATGTATTTTAGTTAAGTTAAGTTAGTTAAGTTAAGCTGAGGATAACTGCATTTCTGTCAAAACATAAAATCATCAATGAAGAACAGTTTGGCTTTCAAAGTGGTAAAGGTACTAATG
>WOGM01000187.1:0-15459 GCA_015342125.1 Leptinotarsa haldemani | reverse complement strand
ATCTTGCACTGATGAGCGGCTAATAAGCCCGAAACTGGTCTGCAAGTGTGCCCGATCAAGAATTGATGGTCGACTCTTTCAGTTGTATTGCCAATTGCATATGCAGAAAATTTTTCTATGAAGATTCCTGCACTGACGCCTGTCGGACATAATACAACGCCCTTCGTGGTATTAGCCAGGGGAGTAGTTGTTTTCTGATAGATGTCAGTCCATTAAACCTACCGTGTAGGTATATCGAGACTGGCTTGAACGTATAAAGTTCATTTCTTTAGATTTTTTGTGGCATTGAAAAGAACCTACTTGCTGTCTCTCCAGTTCGGAATCAATTCTAGATCCTCATTAAGATATGCAATATCCTGCTGCCGGTAAAGATGTGCATCTGCAGTCCTGGAGTCCTGGAATCCAAATGGAATGACAAGTGTGCTGTCGTTGGCAAAGCAATATAATGTATTCTTCTTTTCTTTCAGTAAGTCGTTGATAAACAATAAAGAGAGGGTTGTAGACAATATAGATCCCTGAGGAACACCAGCATTGATGGTTAAAGTATTCGAGAGATATCCATCTAGGGAAACTTGCAGGTAACGTTATTTCAGCAAGCTGGCCAGGAAGTTTGGCCACTAAACTCTCATACCACACACGGTCGGAGGCCTTAGAAATATCTTGACTCTCCATGTTTCTTGATTGTGATATTCCAAATATGGATGACATACGAAAGAAGGTCGCCTTTTGATCTTTGTTTGCGAAAGCCGGAATGATGATCGCTCAAGATGTTGAAGCCTTCCAAATATTCAAATATATGGTGTTTCATGGCTCTCTTCATGATTTTTGATATCACTGATAGCCAAGCGACTGGTCAATAGTTATTTGGAATTTTTTGCTCTTTCTGAGAATGGGCTGTATGCGAGCAATCTTCCAACAAGAAGGAAAAACAACTCCTTGGATGGAAAGTCTGCAAATTACTGGTGCGAGTTCGTTTGCCCAATTTTTGAGTACTATGACGTGCACTTCATCAGGACCAGACGTTTTACTGATATTGATCTGTTTCAAAATTCGCCTAACTAGATGTTATCGAAAAGTATTTCCCGACATTGTGGATTCTAGTGTGGTAACAGTGGGTGGTGACTTTTCCAGAAAATCGACTGTGGAAAGGAACGCCAATAGTTCTTTCCTAGTAGATATGCTTTTTCTATGGATGTTGTTGCAATTGAACCATCCGCTTGTGTTATTGGTGAAATTGTGGATTTTGTAAAGTTTTCATTGATAGTTTTAACTACCGACCAGAAGGATCTAGACCCGTCGGGGTTGGCAAGCCACACGCCGTGGAGTAAACATCTCGCTCTCCTATCATTGAATGGCTGCTGCTGTGACGTCACACCACTACTAAGTTGGTGGGCCCACACCGACGGAACATTCATTACTTGAAGGATCTTCGAAGTAGGCAAACGTATGTTTGTACCTAGACAAGCACATGATAAAACCCTGTACCGTGCATTCACACACACACACACACACACACCAATCAAATGTAATTACGTCACTATGTCACAGACACACACAAAATCTCATATAAAAAAAAAGTCTGAACGATCCATGTACCAGACACTTCAAGGTCACATCGCCTTGACTTCACTAAACAACAAGAAAAAAGCAAATAATACGTTATAATGGTGGTGGGAGGCCCAGAACCGGCTGTAACATTGTAACATACTACTCGACATTAGTTTTATGTTCAAATATTTTTTTGTTTGTTTGGATTTATCAGTCTACTCATGCTGTGGAACCTAAAGCACCAAATCATTCATTACAACCCCTAGAAACGGGTTCATTACATGTTGTCAGGACATTTATTGCACAGTAATATCAAAATAATACCGATACGCTCAAATATATCGCTTTTCTCGCAATTCTCATGGATGCAAAAATCATATTTGGATAATTGGACTCCAGAAAAAGTTTCAATGAATTAATTTTATATAAAACCGGGAACTTCTTCTTATTGAAATATTACATAAAATACAATCAGTAAACTACTTATGTCTGCCTAAATAAAATTATTCTGGCCTGAACACATCTCCATTTGAAATTCAAACTTTAAAATCTTCGCCACGTTCAGATGTGTACCGAAAATACCACGTATCTCGTGACGTCGCGTATTGATAATTGATTTCAAGTTCATGTCATTATATCGTTGATGATAAGCACTAATCAAAATAAAAAACGGTATGCACAAAATTAGAGTTGACTGAATAACCCTTAAACTAGGTACTCCTTTTCGAAAAACAGAGGAATAGAAAATTATCACGTGTCATCGCTCGTCATACTTCCATAAACCATGCGATGATCAAAATCTGTGACTGTGACTCTTTATTGCCGTTTTAATTTAACTTTCATTGGGGTATGTATGTTAGTTCTGGTCAAATCTTGCAAATACACTTTAAAGGAGTTATCCCCAACGGAATGAGCTGAAATTTTGCATTCTCGTTAAGTTTGGAAGACAAAAATATAGGGACACCATTTATGGCTTTTACGCCCTTGAGGCTGCAGTATGTATTTTTCGGCGACTTGGATGAAATGAAAAGTCAAACGACAGCAGTGAAGTGGAAAAAAGTGACGCCATTCTATATCCAATATGATAGACCACCCAATATGGCGCCCCAGTTTTATTAAGCACCTCTATACGAGTTTTGTTGCGAAATAATCAAGATTTTTGCCATGCGGAACATTTTCTGAATCTGTTATAAGTTTGTTGGAAATGTAATCAGTAACTTTTTGTACGTTTACATATTTTCAATTCATCATACGAACTGAAAATTTTCATATTAAGTAAAATTTCACTTACCTTTTTAGTCATAGCGCCCTTCTCCTAAGAAATTCACACAATATGCAATTTGAATAATGATTTATCTGAGAGAATGGTTAATTGATGATATTTGTGCAATCTTTTTTTTTAATCTGCAGAAATCATAATCGAATATCCGATTCTTTTAATATCCAATCAAATTGTTCATTCAGTTGAACAATTATTTGAACTTATTTTATTGTATACGAAAATTATGCATATTCCAACTCTCATGCATTTTTACAAAGACCAGTCCGAAATTTCACCTGAACAATAATATTAGCAAGAAATATGTGATATATTATTTTAATTAGTTTTTTCCAAAAGTTCCGTTTTACCATTCGGTACAACTATGGTATAATAAATAGGCAATTCATTTTTTCAACATTAAAACCTGCTTTATTATTCATGATTTCAATAATTTCACTTACTGACTCAATTATTATTTATTTATTACAATATACAATTTATACAAGATGATATTATAGTACAGTCTATAAAATTAGGTAGCAATAAGCTTATCTTCATGAAACTTTCATCATTTTCCTTCGATCAGAATATTGTACTTTTTTATGAGAATATAATTTCAAATAAGTTAGCTAGTTTACTTCTCGTAAATGGAGAACTTCTTTCGTTGTGTAGAATTATAGTTCATTTGGTATTCCTTCCATTTCAGTCAGAATTCAATGTAATAACGAATATCAACTGATGAAAGTATTTCACTATAGGAACAATACAAACAATATCAATTCATTATTTCAAAACTCATTAACTTATTGATTGAATGGAATTTGGATATATGAAGGGGAATGTTGAATAAAACACTAGTGATTTGAACAATGTCCATATTATATATTTATCCCACATACACACGGCACGTTGTGAACCTTGTCTTATCATTGTAGTTTGAATTATATGTACATTGTAGAATGCATGAGATATACATGAAGGATCGACGGGACATTTGCCGAACGCTAAAATAGCCCGTGAGTCGACTACACCTCAGTCAACTTGACGTACAACTTTTTTTTATATTTTACAAACTTCTATCTGTACAATCATTCTAACATATGACATTTTCTGCCACGCGCCTTCATTATTATCATTTAGTGTAAAATTCTTGTTCATAAAGTACGTACTTACAGTATTAATTAAATTGTTCAATATTATAATTCTTAATATGTAAAAGTCAGAAGCGTCCACAGAAGGAGTATGGTTATTGCTTTTTTATTGCAAGAAGCCCAAAGTGGCTGATACAATGATTTACGTAACACAGAGCGTCTAAAATACAACCCAAGTCATCTTCGCACAATCAAAATGCTCATAGTTCAAATGTTTCACATGGATGTTCATAACAATCTTCAGATTCTATTCAGGATGTCTCAATCCTAAATGAAAGGCAAGTAAAGTTATTAATCATGAAATTCTAGATAGAGAACAAAAGTTCATGTGTCACATCAGAATTGCTCTGTCACACCAAAAATTTCAAATAGTCTAACCTGAAAATGCATATATTTTTGCTATATTCTCGATTCAATTCTCACACACTCGTTTGGATCTGCGAAGTAGAAACTTTTTAATACCTCATTTCGTTTTGGATACCTGATGGATTGAAATTTATGGAAATATACTGAATATAGGCTTTTTGATTATGATATTCTAGGCTAAGTGAGCCTGTGAGGTTAGGATCATGCCGTTTATAGTTATGACAGATTTTTTTAAACAGTTGATATTTCACTTTATGCCAATTAACGCTATCAGGTTGGGTTAGGAGGTTTCAAGTTATGTGGTTTTAATAATTTGGTTGTGGTTGTTGGTGATTGTATTGAAGTGTTTAGAGTTTGAGATTATGAGGTTTAAAGTTCCAATGAAAATTTGGAATATGTGGTTAATAATGGGTCTGCAGTGAACTGACAAATTAAGATTCAGCACACCAAAATCTTTCAGGAAAAGTGTGGTCTGTGATGATGGAAACTGTTTTTCCGTGTTATTAAACAAAAATATTTAAAATTTTTTTGTGAATCAAGCTTCTTGAAAGTACGTCTCTCAGAACATTGTTTTATGATCACATTTTCATTATTTGTACACATGAACAACAATGGAAGATGGCAGTAAAAAACTATTTACTCTCAGTTGAAATTCAGACAGCCTGAGATTGACGGATTATAACTTTTTTCTAATCATACCTTTTCATACCTGATGACACTATTCTGATGAGAAGATGAATTTGGTTGTACTTGTAACGCGGATGGACTGGGATTTGCAACACAGGGACATGTAGGTGTCTAATACATGAAGTGGCGACACCAAACCACCATTTTGCTACTGAATAAGTAAATAAGATTATATATTTATATTTCATAATATCAATATATACAGGTTGTATACAATCAATAAAGAAAAATAGTGAAAATTTTCAAATGAGATTTTAGTAAAAAAAGGGCTCACCACGCTATGTGTTCAGGAATAGCAAGGGAGGCGGATAATTGAAAACAAAATCTTGCTATGGGCGCCTCCCTGAGACTATCCTATACGGGGTGGTATAAAAAATACCATTGAATATTCTGAACGGATAAATAATGATTGATAGATTTACGTTTTTCATTTCATATATATATATATATATATATATATATATATATTTATAGAACAAAATCAATTAAATATGAATAACCATTAAATTTTGGACAGTACAATATAATTTTCAGTGTATAGTAAGGCCCACGATATATAGTTTAAACATACAACTGAAAGTTTCACAGAGTGAATCAATATTGTCGAGATAATTTTTTTTACATCGAAATAATATATTTTTCACAAACGACTATTTTACTTCTAGTCACTAAAAGACTAGATGTTGTTGAAAACTCAGTTATCGAATGCAAAAACAATTTACCTACTTGAGAAAATTTTTAAACAACTCTGCTTCATTAGATTATAATGTTTTATGTATCATATCATAATTTTTAAATACACTCCAATCAGTATGAATGATAAAAAAAGGAAAGGATTTTAGAATAAAATACAAGAAAAAACGTAATTTGTTTTTTCGAAGTAATTAATAATAGGTAAGTATTTTCGATAATCGTGTCTTCAACATATATTTACCCTACTACAAAAGATACACACCAAAAGCCAAACGAGTGGAGAAATAAACACTTACTGTAGAGTATACTATGTTAAAAATCATATCATAATAATTTCCTAACATGTTTATCACTGATATTGTATCACGCCATCTAGGTATTGTACAGAGAAGCTTTTGGCGTGTCTCTTAATTCTGGCCGAGCAAGCCCGCGATTGGCTGTTGATATGTTGTCAGTGGCTGACGTTGATGTGCTATTTCGAGTTCATGTACAAGTCAAAATTCCCTTTTTTAAAGGGTCTTGTTGACATTTTACCTTCAATAGCAACATCAGTATTTTAAGTTAAAACTAGGCAATGCAAAGTCATATGCCAAATTCGCGGACGAACAGATTGCTCAAAAGTAAACGCCTTTGGGAAATTAAAAATTGCATCTTTCGAAAATACTTCGGATTCTGCGTAAGAATTTTCAGCAAAATAGATCAATGCCATTTTGTATTCAGCTAGTTAGACCAGGTAGTTCAGATCTTTTGTTCATTTGTGTTGTGGCCAACAACGTCATCATTTCGAGGTCCAACTTATTGTGCAGTTTTCGAAAAACAAATTTTTTCAAGATATTTACTCATTTGGGACAGATGTCTTTCTTAACTTACCTCTACCACTTAATGCAAATGTAACACAGTTTTGCAGATATCAAAATATATAAAAGAAATTCTAATGTTTTTGGTTAACTATTAACTACCTACATTATCGTATTGCTCTCGATTGACATTTATTTAATACACAAAAAAAATCTCATTGACATTAATATTGACATTTCACCTACCTTTGGTCAGTTTTTCACCGATTCTTTTCGAATAACTAGCCGACACCCAAATATAATGACAAAATCATATACAGGGTGCTTTACTGTCAGCACTGTTATCGATAATTTTCGACGATGAATTTATAAAACAAAAGTGAAATAAATCGCTTAAACCCTTGATGGAAGTCACTATGAAATTTCTGATGATCGGAATAAACATGACAGTGCGAAACCTGAATAATGAGGTGTTCTGTAATTGACATTTTTGACCAAAATGATTTCAATCAATCATTAAAAGTATAATATCAAAAGTAGTGATGGAAAATATTTCAATATATCTAAACTAAGATAATATCTAACTAAATGTCATTATTTTTGTTTATCGGAATACACATCAACACCTCAGGGGCTGAGGTTGAAATAATATTCAATTTTTTTCCAACGCTTCATGGAAACGTGTTCCTAATAACTACTTGTATTTCAGTTAGTCAATCATTGCAACTTTTCCTGAGACTGACAACCATCTATGCGACCAACTTTATGTGTTGATATCACTTATTTAGCTAATCTTTGGTTGAATGAATTAATACTTCTCACTTTGGTATGATTCTGAAAGAATAGTTAAAATGATCTAGAGTACCGCTACCTAGAGTCCTTCAATTTGATGCTAATGACCCTATTGTTATGGTTATCTTCGATAATATTCGATGAATAATCATTCGCAAAAAATGTTGGTACCAGCTAGGCCTACTGAATTTTATCATGAATTTTATTGTAGAAGTAGATGGATGCCAGCCAAAATTCTTCTAAACGTCAAGCACTCAAGATATAGCTATATCTTTATATAGGTAATTAGTTTATAAAGTGGTGTTTTGTACTGAGGAGACATTAAATTACAAGCATTTGCAAACTTCGCAGTCAGTCAGACAACAATTATGATAATATTCATGTAACAAGCCATTTATCGGCGAAAACACAACTCAAATAGTAAAAATAATAACACACCTTATAAACCACATGAAGTGTTTGAACGGTAAAGGCGATCATTAAAGTCGAGTAAACATGATTCAATTGAAGAATCGAACCTTATTTTTCATTTATTTCATTTAAGCGATCTTTTTTTTGGATTTCTCATTTCTCGTTTCAACTCGCCTTCGCCATTCACTCTATAGAATATTCATATAATAACAGGAAACATTTATCGTATTCATATAATATATACTTTTAAAATTGATCTTGCCTTTACTAACAACCAGACAGATCTGAAGGGGTAAGAATATTACAATAAGGAATACGAACATGATTTTCAACTACAAGCTACACAGACATCAATGCGACGGAACAAATTAAATTTATCTTTCGCTGCTGAAGACCAACGGAAATAGTTCTTTCTAAATCTGAATCCTAGTCAACAAACTGTTGACGGAATTTTGATGAAAATATACAAAACATCAGTTCCTATAAAAAATTAATATGAAAATGGTACTCTAAGAAATATTTGATGGTTTTTGTTGTGATTATCTATGAATAAAATATTAAAAGAAAAATATAAGAAAAAAATATATCATTGATCACATTTGTTCCGGCCCACTGAAACAATAAATATAACAATAATGTTAATAATATATACAATTCAATTTTTTATTGTGACAATGAATAATTTGTATACATTGATCACGCATCCTGTGACGTTACATAACACAAACTTATGTTTATTTTGTATTTCCATAAATAATACAATATATTATATATTACGTAATATAATAATAAAATTTATATAAAACAACTATCTTAAAATGAAAATAAAATGTTAAAACAATGAAATAGTCAACTTACCACGGCAACGCCTCAACATTTTTATATACTGATGCCGTTGCCAAGTTGGTCCTTAATTATAATAATTTGTGAGGATAATGTATCCCATTTTTAAGATACCCTGTAATATATCATATGTAATATAACGCAAGACGTTAACCAAGAGTGCCTGTGTTTGGTGGAAACTTGCATTATCGGCAGCCGCAGAGGAAAACCAACAACAATAACCCCTTTTTTTATTGAAAACCAATATTACTGCGGCTTTCGAAGTTACTAAGGAATAAATGCGTATACTAACAGATTAATAGATATTTGGACGCTGACAAATTTAGGCTATAATAAAAGTCAGCTTCATACTTCGGAGTCTACATCGGTCGCATCATCAGAAAAGATGAACTTATAATAATGATATAGGTTATGCATACTATTCCTTTCATATGAAATATCCGAAGTGGATTATATTTGGTTGCAACTTAAAATATTCCAGAAGTATAGGAGAACAATAAAAAATTTTTATTTTCCCATTCATTACTGAATCTAACCCTGAATTAACAAATATAAGTATATATAAATAAGATGAAAAGAAACAAATCTAGCAAAATATTGGCTTAGATTTTAGTATAAAAAAGGAAATCAATTGTCTTCAAATGATGAATAAGTACGTTCATCAATTCTTTGAAATATTATATGAAATAATAAAAGGACTGTGGAAAGGAAAGGAAAAGCTTGAATAATGATGAGTGGAAGGGGTGGAAGATAAACTTTGGCTAACCGTTTTCCTTTCATGTATAAATGTATTTTTATGCATCATAAACGATATTGTTATAATTATCATTATTTGGACAGCTTGCAAAAAAAATTGAACTCGCTTGATTTTTTCAAAAATGTGCGTTGGAATAAATATTATTGAATTATTTCAAGAATGAATAAATAACTATTTGATTATTCTGTACCTATTGTTATTCACCCTGCCTGAAAACATTCATCAATGGAGCGCTTATAAGATGAATACTTGAAGAAGTATACTTGAAGAAGTATTCATCATAAAAGCAAACCCAGTTTCTTCAAAAGTACTGAAGGGACCCCTAGAAATATTTTTTAGAATGCTTCAGCAATGGGTGAAAGCCATTTCCATGAATACTAATTGATCCAACTCAATTACAATCGTTAGTTTGGGGGTGATTGGAGTGAAAGACGCTCGTCGGCTACCGATGAACAGGAAAGCGGGACGCATACACCAAACATTACAACAACAAGTGGGCCTCGCCTGGCGGGGGTGCTACATTATTATATTATTATACATAGAGTGAATGTACAAGTGCAGATGTGATGACATCACATTAGCTGCCATTGGGAGTCACAAAACACTAGACGGTCCATCAACTCAATGGTATCCGTTGGTGAATGCAGCAGGGATGAGAGGGCCCTGTAACAAGGAAATATGAAGGTGAACTCCTTTGAATAACTGACCGTAAAAATGAATAATTCTAGAAATTGAATGGATATTCGTCCTTGAAATAATTTATTAATGACCCGAACCGAGGCGCTGTGGAAACGGATCCAATCCAAATGATTCACTTAAATAATACAATTTTAAAACTTATGAAACATCTGAAACGTTATGAAACGTTTATTCTATGCAAATATAGTATTCGAGAAGACAAGAATTTGGTATTCTAGAGAAACAAACATCAAAATTTTTCAGCGGTTTCCTCTCCAAATTACTTCATTACGAACGCCATGTAAATTGTTAGATAGAGATGATTAGAGTAAGAGATGCATGAAATCGAAAAATCCCCATTTGTAATTTTTTCATTTCAGAAAAAATTAGGTTGAGATAAAATCATTTCATCATCAATTCAGTCAAATAATTTGGCATCCCCATGAAAACAAAAATATCTTATTGATCCACATCGGTGTTGAACGACGCGACGTACAAAAAACGACATATAATCTCATACCATCATCACGGAAATTATATTATTGAAATTAAAATTTTAAATTTTTTGTCTTTTTTATGTTATGCGAAACATATAATGAAACAATATGAATTCAATCTATCAGGTACATAAATACATATTTATTCAAATATTTATATTCATAAATATCAAATATATTGGTACAGGAGCATGAAGAAACATTCTTTCAAAGGTACGATTTCATTTCGTCCTTTTCATAAATGAAAACGTATGCTTCTCTACTCACAAGCGATTTTGGTGAAACTGGTGACACGTATTTGTATTCGTGCCACGTGCCAGTATACGGATGTCTGCAGTATGCTGTGCAATGCCCGCTTGTAAGTAGTCCCTCTTTGATTCGAAAGTGCATATAGCTTATAACAAGTACCCACATTGTCTATTGCAAAATCGCTCATATCCAATCCTAGAGGAAATTAGATGACAACATTCAATTTGTCTCTAAATATTTCTTTCAAGATAATATTGTCAAATGAATTACTAAATACGGGGAAAATTGTGGATTGATAGAGACTTTGTGCATTTTCTCCTTTTCTTGCATTTCGAACAGGTCGGTTTTTCATTTCCATCCAAAGTTTCTTCTCTTGTGAACGAATTGAAGCATTGCGACAAACTCAAATGGTCAGTTCTTTATGGTATGGGAAGAGACAAATCCCAGAAAGGATCGAAGGTTACTGATGAGTGTCCACAGTGAGTGCACTTCATCGCGGATTTTAATTGACCAACGAAATTATCTACAATCTTAGAGTTATGTATCCTCAAATATCTGAGCCATGCTCTTGTGCTTTTCCGCTGTCGTTCAATTTTTTGCCAATCTCTGTTAAGATCGGTTTAGGTTTCTCATTAACTCTATTAACGTCTTCATGTGAACCCTCTAAAAGATAACGATGGAACTCCTGAGCGTCTTGATGGGCATTAACCATAAGTCAAGGAGCAAAACTTGGGAGACTGTATTGACTACTCTTTCAAATGAATCTTCTGACTACAAATCCTTGATGACTTCTTCAAACGCTTTGATTGAAGCACCCTCCATACCAGAAATACTAGTACTAATATCTTTCATGAATTCTTCTTTTTTCAAATATTTCAATAACAATGGATTACGCTGTCCATGTAACAGGTATTGCCAATATTGCCCTAGGGTTTTGACTGAAGAATTTATTACCTGGATGAACTGTGTCATATTTATCAAGAAGAAAAAGTTGACCAAAAGATTTACCCACGTGACTAATATTAAGAAAATATATGAATTGATTTTTGATGCGTCTTTAAGTTCCTGAGGAATTCCAGATCGTTTATTATTTTTTGGAATTTCAAGAGATCTGAATGTATTTCATTTGATTTTTGAGTTTTTGTTCGTGAGGATAAAACTTTGGTACGTGAAAAGTCACGTCGAATTGCGGCTGCAGTATTGTTTCTGATATCTTTATAGTATTTCCAATCAATTAAAAGGTTTGTCTTTTTATACTTTTTCAATAACTTATCTCTAATTTGTATCATTTCTTCAATATTAAATGTTAGCCAGGTGCTGGCGGTTTAGTAGTTCTAACAACGCGGACAGGAGCAAGAATACCAAACATATTGTATTATGTAACGTAGTCAAATAATAATAATAATAATTATTATTATTATTATCATAATCAATTATGAAATAAGTTGACATTTCATTCACGTTCTCCGAAGTGTAGATGAAATCCCAATTTCAATTCTGATGTAAATCTGAGAAGAAATGGTCAGTGTTAAATTTTGAAAAATATCTGAAAGTACCATATTTTACATAAGGGCTCTGAATAGATTGAATTTGACAACGTATGAAATGCCCTGAATATCAGTAACATCGGGTGTTGTAATATCGTCAGGTTCAGAACACACTAGGACATCTATCAGCGTAGTGTTGGTTGGAGTGACACGAGTAGGCGTACCACAGACAGATAAGTACCTACCACAAACTACATCGACGAAATGACGACATTACTTGACTCTCCGGAATATCAAACAACCCCTAGAGACCCAACCGTATACCTTGAAAAGAAGACCAAAGCAATCATCAACAATTCCAACATTCTCACTGAGAGAAAGAAACCTCTCATTACAAGATATAAACTTTCTCGTACACCCTGCTTATATGATTATCCAAAATACACAAACAAAACATCCCCCTTCGTCCCATCGTGAGCGCATTTGGTTCACCCACACACGCCCTGGCCAAGTATCTTGCAAATACCCTTCAACCACTAGCCGAACAATCTTCATCATATGTCCGAAACTCCTATCACTTCATAGAAATTCTGTGATCCTTCAATATCCAACAAACAGGCATCCGTGTCAGTTTTGACGTAGAATCCTCTTTCACGAATATCCCAGTATCTGAAACTTTGACTCTTCTCAAAACAAAACATCAAATCCCACAAGATATGATCAACCTCATCAGCCACTGTATGTCCTGCACATATTTTCGTTTCCAGGACAAATTCTTCAAGCAAGTCAAAGGCGCCCCAATGGGTTCTCCTCTCTATCCAGTCCTTGCAAACCTCTACATGGAGGACTTCGAAACCAGAGCCATTAACACGTCTCATCTCAAATCCACGTGTTGGCTACGATACGTGGATGATGTCTTCGTCATATGACCCCATGGTTCCGAAGACATACATTTCTGAACCACATCAACTCCTTACACCCCGACCTAAAGTTCACAATGGAATTGGAAAATATTAACTCACTCCCTTTCCTGGACGTTCTCATCACAAAGTCCAACAACCGAAAACCTACCCATACTAACCACTACCTCAATGCCAAGTCCTATCATCATCCTGCCCAGCTGAATTCCGTTCTGAATTCCCTCATACATCATTCTGTAAGACTCATTGACAACCACAATAGATCCAGGGAACTATACGAACTCACAGCCGCCCTTCACCAAAACGACTATTCCGTCTCCCAAATACAAAGATCCATCCAACGACAGCAAACACACCTCCCACCCCACGAGTTACCCGAGGAACAGACCAACCAGACGAAAGTTTTTCTCCCCTACATCCATGGAGTTACTGACATAGTGAGCCGAATTGTGAATAAAATACAGTATTCACAGCCAACAACCAAATCTTTACTATGTTAAGAACACCCAAGGACACGATACGTAATGAAGCACAGGGCATATACCATGTGCAAACTGTCCCAGAAGTTACTTCGGCCAGACCAATAGAAGAATTTCCAACAGAGCCTATGAACATGCAATAGCTATTCGCAAATCAGATTCAGCATCATCTCTCTTCAAACACCACCAGAAAAACAGGCCACACAATAAGCTTCTAAAACAACAATACCATTGCTACGAAGAAAAATCTTTAGGCCAGGATAATAATTCGGGAAGCAATCGAAATTGAAAAACGTCCCAACTGCTTTAACAAGCGGGATGATTCGCAGAGACAAACATAGAGGTCATTGTTGTCACGCAAGATTCCTGAAAATAACTCATGAACCCGGTCCGGCAGACCGGACCTGCTACAACAATATAAATATTGGACCCGAACAACAGAGGGACCAGTGCGAACTTATTGCGGAACACAGCAACAAGCAAGCATAGAGCTAGTAAAGAGACTTGGAGGTAAGAGACCTCGACCTCGTCTTCGAGTCATGTAAGTACAGTTCCAAGTGATTATTGAAAATGGCTCTATAGCAGAGGCCGAAACGTCGAATAGATGAAAATTTCAGACGCAGTTCAACCCGGAAATGAAAAAACTTCATTCTAATTCAGGACAAGCCGTTCATTGCACTATTAGGTATTCTAGAAATTATTGTAATTGTTTAAATTTCAGTCAACCATCTTAGGCTATATACCCGTATACCTACATAGTAAAAAATTACTAGTCAGACCACTGAGAAGAATCAACTCAAAAACGTTACCTTACTGAAAAAATCCAATAACGACAAAATAGAATAGGTTGCCAATTGGAAGAATCATAAACAACTCCGTATTTTACTGATAATCTTCTACACTAGGTAACAGTTAATTATTTGCTGCCTACATTCAGATCGTTTATTTCCCTCGAGACTGATTTAATAACGCTGTGAATAAATGAGGCATTCCATCACTTTTGAAACGCTTATTCATATATAACACATAGCATTAATTCCCTGGCAGGATTTGATATCTTTGATTTTCCTCACAGTACCTGCATATCAAATTGCCTTCATAAACGATTATATATTTCAGTACTTATGGCAAATGTTGAACGGTATAAGGTATAAACGAATAAGCATATCATCCGTTAGCAGATAATTAATTATCAACTACTTTTTTATTGAACCGAAACACATCTTGCATAAAATTCAAACTTTGTTCGTCTAGCGGACGAAACGAAACTTCAACACATACTCAATTATGGGTTTCGCCACATTATGAATTCAACTGTTCAAAGAAAAAGTATTTCATCAATCGTCCATAAACTGATTTACTTATTCCCGAGTCCATTGGCTTCTTTTGTCGTGAAAGGTATTCCAACAGGGACTTCCGGACTTTTTCAATTCATAACGGGCATCTTGTTGAAGCTATACCTGGCAAATTGGTTGCTATTTATTCACATTGTTTTGCTAAATCACCCTAGACGGATATGGCATTCAACAACATGTGCAAATAATAAAATTGTTTCATCAAAATGAGTGTTCTGTTCGGGCAACGTACCGCGTGCTACGCCCATTTTACGGTCGACATAATCGTCCTAACGAGAGAACTATGTGGTGGATGAATTTGAGTCCACTGGTTCAGTAAACAATCGACCAACACCCGTACGTCGACGAAACGCAAGATCCGAAGCTTCGATTTCACATCGTCCACAAGAACTCGGCCTGAACCCGTACAAAATTAAACTGACCCAGGAACTGAAGGTAAACGACCATAGATACCAACGTGTGTTTGCTGAATGGTCCCTGGAGCAGTT